>JAANSN010000829.1:0-44711 GCA_036850665.1 Dicranocentrus wangi
GAATGGAAATGGAGTGAAGTCCTGCAAAAAAGCCCACATGCCACATATATTACACTCACACACGAGGAGGAGGACTAAAGGAGAGAGCGAGAGGAAAAGACGGAGATCAATAAAGACTATCGACCTGAGAAAAGGTTTTTTTCCTCTGTTGCTTTTTCCTTGCTGCGCTACCAACCTCTCGGATATCACATTCTGCACTGCACACACTGTATTTACACACGAGAGGAGAGAACAAAGAAGTGGGAAGAGAAACCACACTTTTCCTGGCTAGCACGGAGCCACCACCGCCGACCAAAAACGGGTGGAAAAACAAAATCATCATCATGTTATTTGTGTATTGACGTGTGGCATGCTAGTTTTTGGGGAAAATTTTTTAATTGAAGGGAAGCGCCATGATGGCTTCTCCAGGATGGTTGATGATGCACTCTCTGGTGACGAAAAAAATGTAAAGGTATAGAGGGATGCCAATATGATGCATGCACACTATATAGCAATCCAGCGAGTTCACTCTTGTCATGCTTTGTTGAATTTTTTTCTGGAAAGCAAAACCCACATTGCGAGCGTGTATAACATAAAATATACGAGTTTGAGTTTCTGGAAGAGTGCGACTGAAAAGAAAACCGCACCTGAGCTGGAGCTGACTAATGGGGAGCTACTCTGAGTGTTGGGGGGTATAGGTGGTATAACCGTTAAAAAAAGAAAACAAAATGGTGAGAAATAGAGTAAAAGTCTGGCTGGAGGATATATGATGAGATGAAAAGATGCTTCTTGGCAAAATGTGGTATTTGGTTACATATGAAATGACATTGGTTCCCTTCGAAAATCAGAGCAAAGTGAACAGGGTATAAAAAATGCTGAGTCTGTGCAAGACTGGGATGATGACGATGATGATGATGAAGCCTGGTTGTGACGTTTGAATGGCATGTTGCGAATGAATAGCCTACAGCCTAAAGCAAACATGGCAAGGGAAGGGAACAGGGAGCGAACCGCCGACAAAAAAAGTGGATGTGAACGGCATGGTTTTTTTGGGGATGCAGTTTATCAAAGCAAGGACAGGATGTGGTGGTTGGTTGGCGGTGGAGGAAAATGTGAAAGCTGGGGGAATTGAATGGAGAGCATGGTTCATGGTTGAGTGGATGATTGGAGCTGGTGATATAACTAAATTAAGTTTTTTCTCTCCTTTTCTCTTTTTTCTATGTCGGGAAAAGGGGGATCGAGTTAATTAAGTAAATTAATTGGGTAATTATGATATGGAATGAGTTTCCGTTGGTCTTCATGGATCGGATTTCTTTGTGTTTTGCAGAGTTGACAAACACGACCCTATCCGATGACAGTAGTGAAGAGGAGGAGGAGTGGCAAATGGAGTTGGCCAAGAGGCAGCAGCAGCAACAACAGTTGATGGCGGACAAGAAGACTAGTGAAACGAGGACGGTAACGAGGGACACCACGTCGGAGTACAACAAACGGAGAAATGCTGGAGCTCTGGCGGCAGCAAAGGCCGCCGCTGGAGGGGACATTGGGCCTAACGTTCGTCCGCTTCCATTACCCCTCGCCTCCATGTCTGGAGATAAAAGGAGACCAGGGAAGGGGATGACGAGAAAGCCTAGTTATAAAGCGAGTAGTAAACCGGCGCTAACCGCCGACGCTGCGATATCAGCCATGAATGCCGCGGCTGAGGCAGCCTTCAGTTTTGGCAAGGTACCCCAAATGGTTCCGCCCACGGTGCCGACAACTTTCCAAACCACGGAGAAAGCGGAAAAGTCGGATAGCCTGCTGAATGGTGCTGGAGAGGATGACGACATTTACGAGGACGATTACGATGAGAGTAAGGAGGGGGAAGAGGATTCCTCAGAAGAGTACGATGATGACGAGGATGACGACTTGAGTTTAGAAGAGGAAGAGGTTGACAGCAGTTCCCAGCTACAGCAAAACAAAGATAGAGACAAGGGGAAAGTTGGTGGTGGTGGTGGTGGTGGGGGGAAGGCTGAGAAAAAGGGGAAGGATGGAGGGGGTTTTGTTCCCCCTTCAGGGAAGTCCCTGGACGGAGGGGAAATTATGGATGACAGTGATGAAGAATTCCTTCTCTCCCAGCCGGACTCTACCTCCGCGTCAGCGATAAAATTGAAGGACCTCTATTCGAGTTCTTACGCCGACCCAGACTCCTCTCCAGGTTTGGAGTTTAACTGGAACAAGGACGGGAACGGGCAGGAGAAGCAGGGAACTCCGGTTCCAATTACAGTGCCAGAAGGAGAAATGGATGGGGTTGGAGCTAGCAGCTCTAGCAGTACAACGGAAAAACAGGAAGCAGAATGCCCACTGAAATGTAATCGAGGCAGTTGTACAAGAGAGCCTTCCAACGAATCTGGACTGGAACAGTCCATGACGGGCTATCGATGTCTTTGTCCCATGGGCACTAGAGGAACCTTCTGCGAAATTGGTTCGTTCCCTTTTTTTCTCTCTCTCTCCCTCTCTTTGAACAAATACAGTAGTACGGACATATAATTTCGAGCAACGAGTATTATGGTATGGTCGTACCAACAGTGTTTTTTCCCTCGTGAGAATTTGCTGCATTATAGATTGCTCACGTCTTTAATATAAGAGTACGTGTGATTGTGCAATGATGCTTAAACGAAAATTGCGATTGCGAATCAGTGTTCGCAAGTTGGCTGATTTTAGAGGCAATCTAGTACCTACTTTGTAATCGAAGCTTACGCATTTTCGGATTCCGTGTTGTACTTTGACGTCGACCCTGCTCTTATAAAATACAGATTGCTTCCATATTGGCAGTAGATGGGAGGTAGAGTGGTAACTTCATTTGTGTATAGATAGAAATTGGTATTTGGTAGAGACAATAATGATCACTTTATCCCTCATGAATTTTCCCGTCGTCATTTCTCCGTCATACACATTTGCTAATAAAGTTAGGTGTGAAAAGGCATCACTTCATCATCATTATATAAACATATTGCACTGTCGTCAACTATAAATATAGAAGCTCATCTCAATTTTCGCAAACTGTTTCACAGTTTGTCGTTTGTCCGCTGATGATGCATGCAGACAAAATTAGTGTCGGAGGGAACCCCTCCGACAAAAGTGACAGAGCTGACTATTCTCATCAGCCAAGATCCAAGATGAAAAGAGGAACAAGTCTGGGAAAGACACACGATAGGAGTCCAGGAAGGGAAATTTTTTACAGGGTTCGTTAGTTTTTTCTACTTCTAGGAAGTCGTGTCGCAGATGTGCGAACGAAACCAGAGAGGAAGCAAACAATGATGTAAGAAAAAACTTTTTTTTAGGAAGGAAGTAATAAGAGAGATGTGCATACGACGGGTAGTACATACATAATGTATTGGATATAGGATTGCAGGAAGAGAGAAAGAGGAATTGTCAAATTGTCAGCTTCATCGCGTCTCTACTTACTTTATCGTAGGGACTAGGAAATGAATAGGGAAAAACGGGAAAAGTTTTTATTCATTCGTCAAGGGTTTTATATATTGTTCCGAGACGTATAATATGGAGTGTATGTATAGGCACCGTCGTCGTGTTTTGGTTGAGTGAGAAAGTAAATGCATCTTTGCGAGCCCCTTGCTTGTTTCCCTCTTCTTGAAAAGGTATACAATTTATAGGAGAATGAATGAGCTTTTCTTTCCCGAGATGAGAGGATGTCGTGTCAAGTCAAGTGTCCAATTAATTGTCCTTTCTTCCTTGTATACTCCCTTAGAGATTCGTCTTACGGGGCAGACCAGCAGCATCACATTTTGTTGGCTTTCCCATCCATTCCCGCATGTCTTGTTTTAAAAGAGTAAGTTTTTGAAAAACTTTCCTCTTTAGGAAAAACATGGGAGATGACAAGAACAAAAAAGGGAAAATTGTATGCATGCATCATATGATGCACTTCCTCCACTCCTCTTCTACGACGATGCCACAGCTGCCGCCACACTTGATAAAATTTTGAGAAACGTATAATAAATGGAGGAGGAGACGGGTTCCCTAATTCTTTCCTGTTTAACGAGCAACCAATGTGAATATAGTTGTTGAAAAGAATGCCGTGTCGTAAATCCAACAAAGAAAGCTGTTGATCCGGGAGGGAAGCATGCCCCAGAACAAAAGGGGAAAAAGTTAAGATTGTTTTCTGTCTTGGAAGAAAAGGGGGAAAAGTTTCTTCTTTAATTTCAACAATGTGGGGTTTTCTGCTGAAGGAACTGGACTTGAGAATTGGTCAGTGGCCAAAAAAGGGAAATTTGGAGGATTGATGAGCATGCATAGCAAATGCATTCTGGACAAGTCACTGACTCCACTACACAAAGTACATAAAATCCCGGTTTAACAAGAAACAAGTTGAAGTTGACTTGTGTAAAAAAGATGAAGAAAAGGAATGTAAAAAAGGACGCAGAAACCTGGAAGACTCCAAAGGATACTTTTTTTTTGTAAATTGAGAATGTTCTTCTCTGAGCATTTTTTTCACAAGAATTTTTCCCTTCTCTTCGTTGTCAGCCCACTTGTTCAACTGGCATATCCCATTGTTGGAAATAATAGGTATGTTTTTCAAAGAGAAAACGACCAGACCTGAAAAAAAGATCCGAATTCCTATTCATTTTCTTAGATATTCCTTTTGTGAAGAAAGGTAGGCACACGCGGCTAAGCACTAGGTGCCTTTATTACAAAAAAGGGTGCTGATGACGACGATCATGACTGAGGTATCCAATAAAGCACACTGGGCTACTGAGACTGAATGCGCTTAACCGTATGTCTGTGACGTGAAGTAAAAGTCTTCCCAAGGGACTCATACATTCCCAGTGTAACTGGCGTCCCGGGTCATTTGGTTGGCTAAACTGTCCCATCTAAACCATCTACATTACACAAATCCCTTTCTTCCTGGATATGGATGGACACTGGCACAATGGAAGAATAGCACATTGAACCGGATTTGACGGATACGAGATGCGATAACGCAACTGCTACACTTTTCCTATTCTTCACAAGAAGAGTTTCTAGACTTGTCCTCCTTTTCTCCCTCCACTTCCACTGTAATCCATACTGATCGCTATGATCATCTGGTAATAAAGTAACTGGATGGCAATGAGAGCAGTTTTTGCTGTTTTAAAGGAGGCGTGTTTTATTGCCCTCTCTTTATAGGGTAGCCACTACTTTACTGATATTTTCAGCTCATCTCGCGCGACACTTTTCCCAAAAAACGGGCTTGGCCTCTTTGTTAAAAATGAAAGTAGTTTTGTGCATAGGAGGACGACCTCCGAAAAAAAATCTAATCCATACTCACGGGTTATCCTTATAAACAAAAAGCAGTTGTGATTTCCGTCTTGTCAGGGTTCATTGACAATTCTAAACAATTTACGATTCAGATGAGAGCAGTAAAGTTGGCTAAGGAAAGCTATTAATCTTTCCGTTTATGTAGGAGCTCAACTCCCAATCCAGTCTTAAATTGTGCAATAATTTTTCATTGGAATTGTTCGAGGGTTTTTGGGTGGAGAAGTTTTTACGAAATCGCGAGTATGACATCCTTGTGATAACTATAAATTACTAATGCTCCTAGTTGGGAAAAAGTGTATTCTAGCAAAAAAATTTGTGTTGTAATGGTGGGACTTTGCACAAGGACAACGTGTGTATTTGAGATATAATTACGGCCCGGCACGTGAGCCAATAGTTAAACAAAGTTTCCATTTGAGCCAACGTGACGGACAGTTTTTTTAGGAGAAAGCAATACGCTCCAAAGATACTTCCCATTCTTCTTTCATTTCCTTTTTCTGCGAAATCAACCACGCCATATAATAGTCTTTTAAAGCAACATCAATAATATAGGGAAAACAACTCAGCCCTCCTCTACCTCTCCTCTCCTCTGCCTGTCACAATAACTTGGAAACTTGAACAAAACAACCAGGATTTCCCAATTTTGAAACAAACTTTACGTTCAACGTACGTCGTATCAGGCAAAAGTAAAATAAATATAAGAATAAATTGGGATACGCACTCGGTTGGCAATGATGCTGATGCAACTTGTTTTCCTTTCATGTTTCCTTCATTGACTTATTTCGTTATTTCCTCTCGTTTCTATCCTCCAACAAGGAGGAAACCAGCCACTAGCCACCCACGCACGCACCGTCGTGGAGGAGTGCTGCCTGCTGCAAAGAAAACCCTCACTTCGTCAGTTTCAGCATTGTTTACTTTGGCCATTGTCATTCTCCCGTTTTTTTTATTTCCTTTTTATCTCACTTCATTTTCCGAAACACCCTCCTCACTCCGCTCCTCGCACTCCTCCAACACTTCTCTCTCAATAGTCTCAATGGAGGTTGTAACAATAAACATTATTTGAAATGCAATCAGTCATTCTCATGGACTGGAGTCATTTGGAGGGAAACTTGCAAAAAATCAGTACGTTAATTTTACTAAGGGAAAGGTATTCGAATTTAAGCAAAAAGCAAAGCCCATCCACATTTCCAAAGCAGGCGTCAGGCGGGTTTCTATTACATTTCCAGTGAGTTTCCAGCTCATCAGCTTCCAGTTCCTCTTGCGTTGATTGAAAATAAAAAAAACAAGTTGAGCCACGAATTTTCAGTTTTCAAATTTTGAAAACTTTGCCTACATTCCTCCAGCAGTAGCATTAGTATTATTGTCGACAGGTCTCAATCATGCAGTCTGCGTGTGCAGTTTCGTCTTCCGTCCGTCTGTCCGCACATTGAACCTTTTCCTTTGTCGAACGTTTTTCGCTCGTGTCGCGTGCGTACAACAGTGGACGTGTTTGTGTGGAGAAAAAGTTGTTAAGAATCGAAAAATAAGCGTCCTTTCTCCTTCTTCTCCTCGCCATCTGCTTTCCCCCCTATTCCCAGTTGGCTACACTATTTCGTTCCTTCGGCTCGGTGTGCATTGCATTAGAGTTGCATCCAGTATCCAGTCCAGAGACCAGCAGCTCTGTTCCATGCTCCTTCCTGCCTGCTTTTCCCCCATTTATTCTTTCCAGGCAGGCATTCGATTCTACGCAGTGTTTTCCATAACCGTCATGAGTTACGCACTATTTCTCCTTCCAGAAAAAAAAGTATTGTGTACTCTGGCAGTGAGTTGAGTGTGTATACACCAGTACCAACCACCTCTGCATTTTCTCGCCATTACATGAGATTCCAGGTAAAATAAGAAATTCAATAAAGCTTAATGTCTCTCTTGCTTCCACCGGCAAAAAGAGTCTGTTGGAAGCACCACCGCCACCACCACCACCGAGCTTGGAAGAAGGGTATTGTGTGATTTCTTACCTTATGGTGGCACCCTTCAGCTGCATATTCCGAATCCAATTGAAATAACGATAACGATGAAATACTCCTTTTTATGCACTGCTCGGCTCCCCCATTGTTGCTCATTTCTCCTACTTCCAGCATTATTATTATTATTATTTTTGAAAAGAGAGGATCACAGCTCTCAGCTCTGTATTTAGAGCTTGCAGGCGGAATCCTTCTTTTCTCCAGTGGCGGTGGTGGTTGGTAGCAGGTTGGTAAAGCTGTTGCGTTTTAGTTATATTTTTTTTATTCCATAGTATTTTTCTTTCTTTTTTTGTGCGACTTTTTCACTGTTTTGTGGTATTGTGTAGCATATGGAGAAAAATAAGACTTTTTTTTGTTCTGCTTTATTTTCTTCTTGCTCATATGTATTAAAAAGATGAAAAAGTTTGGCAATGCCAACTTTCCCCCGTTTTCTGGTATGTTGGCAGGGAAGTATAGGGAGGGTAGCAAAAGGAAAAAAGTTTGTTTGAATTTGGATATAGAATATCCTTTTTGTCTGGAGGGGTTGGTTGCTTGTTATGTATACGGAAATAGCAGACCAGACGAAGAAAAGATGGATGGGTACCACTGGTGGGTTTTAGCCTGTGGCCATTTGTTGTATCCCGTCTTATAGACTAACCCCAGTGAAAAGGGTTCCTCACACAAGTTATCCAGAAAACCAAGAGGGCTCAAGACAGACGTTGCTTCTGGCCGTGTGCCTTATTTCTCCGTGAGTGTGGCTCGACATATAATTCTGTTTTGCCTTGCAGCCTGCTTTTTCCCATTTTCTTGTGAAAAGTGGGAGAGAGGAAAAAACTAAGATGCTTTTGAAAATGGAGACGAGTGACTGACTATTTGCTCAAGGGATGGTGGGATATGCGATGTACACGATACAAAAAGAATGACGCCAGGAATGAAAAGAAGAAGCCAGAGTGAAATGATCTTGAGACTGGAGAGAGAGATGTCGGGAATGTGTCTAATATATTTATAGGGGAACATGGTAGATATCATTAGGATACATTATACATCTATTTTGTTGGTACGACCACGACCTTTGTTTAGTTGTCCGGTGGGTGTGCATCTTGTCTGGATATATACATCTAAATTATTAATATCCTGGTTTTGCAAACATGTTCCAATTTGCAGAGGAAATTCCGGAAGAAGGAGGAGGCTACAATAGCGGCCTGTTCCGTGGTCAGAGTTGGGTTGCATTCCCTGTTCTTCATGATGCATACATGTCGGACCAAATTTCTCTGGAGTTTAGACCAGAATCGCCAAACGGGATATTGCTGTTGACTGGCGAACGAGAGGATTTGTCGGGAGACTTTTTGGCGTTGTATATTCGCGATGGATATTTGGAATTCAGGTAGATATACCTACTTGTATTACTTTGCAAAATAATGAATTATTCATTCATGTGGGATTAAAATTTATAAACATCCGTATGTACAATTGCATTGCAGATTCGACTGCGGTTCGGGATCCGGCATGGTTAGATCCGCTACACCTGTACTACTCCAGCAATGGAATCGAGCTAGTATTGTACGACGGAGGTGGGATGGGTGGATGCAGCTAAATGATGGTTCTTTCACACAAGGTCGTTCGAAGGTAATTAACCACGTCACGTATTACCATTCATTTACAATAGGTATCCATGAAAATGTAACAGGAGCAGATTTTTAAAAAATGTCGTAATTTCAGATTTTTTTTGGGAATATCATATTTTAAAAGTAGTTCATAGGCGAGAACCGAGAGGAGCAACAGTTCAATTAAATATCTAAAAAATTGGCAACCGCCAATAGCCTATTACACTCACTAGTCAGTTCCCATTCATAACAATTACCGTAATGACATCCACTCTCATTGAAACTGAAACCCCATACAAATGCGGATAATAAATCACTATCCGCTGCTGCTACAACTAAAACTACCTACCTATGTACATTTCTTAGGTAAACGGTAAACTATGTCACTCAAAAAATTCACACGGTTTGTTTGCACATTCATAATAATGCATTGCTGTTTAGCCAAAAACTTGGCTGAGTGAAAACAGGGAACGTAACACGAAAAGGCTAAATTTCCGCTTCACATTCCAATTCCTGATGAAAATTTTCCTTTTGTGCAAAATCTGTGGAGCACATTCTCATTCCCATTCCAAGTACTTAAGTTGAAATGAAGTACTATATTCATTTCTGGAACACAAGATGCAAAGCAGAACAACATCAGCAGGCAGTAGTGTGGAGAACGCCCTGGCATTTTACCATCAGGGAAGAATAGGAATTATACGGCACAAATTCTAAGGAAAATAACAATGCAAAAGGTGTACTCATATTTAACCATATCCTCCACATAAAGTACAAACGCAACACCTCCACCAAATACATATGAGAATACAGGAAACGGTAAGGGACGCTACGTTTTACTATAGTGAGAAACTCCTATTTGCGAAATTGGATTCGACATTTATTTCCGGTGACTATAAGGTTGTATCCTCCACATATTTCCCTCCGAGATTCTCTCACCCATTATTACTTTCAATGGATGAATGCACAGCACAAGTGTGGCTACTCTCGTTAAAATTATGTATTATCTTATCACGCTGCTACATTGGAACTTCACAGACGCTTAAAGAGAAGAAGATAAAGTTTTAAGCGTGTTGGATGTTGTAATAAGAGGAGAGCCGGATAAAGGTGAAGTTGACGAGAGAACGAGTTTCCCAAAATGGATCACTGGAATAGCAATGTATCATCTTAAAGGCCATTTCCACCGTGTAATGTAGTCATAAAGTAAACCGTGAATAATTATGAGTGTACATGGTCTTCTCCATTCCGTCGTCGTCGTCGTCGTCGTCGTCCTTCCAGATTCCAGCCAAGTTGAAAACTTGGCAGAGCAAACAGATTTTATATGAAAATTAAATAGAAAATGGGACAAGGATGTGGTACACACAGGTATGGTGCAGTATCATGGTCTTATGGAAAAGCGTTTCAGGGACGTGCCCATGCACATCTAAAGAATGGAATGGGAAAGTAAGTCGCATTTCGCATCGGTTAAACGGACAGAAACGTATAGTAATCCCTTTTAAAACTGGAAATCGTACCGTACACGCGGTGAATAGGGCGGAGAATGAGACTTTGCTCTTCTCTTATCGAAATACTGCATTCTCGGATTCAATTGAAATGAAAGATTTTTAGGGGTAAAGTTAATGTCGAAGTTTGCCTGTGGTGGTTGGTGCGTGTACAAAGTCATTCTCTAGCGTAAAATAATATGGAGCATAATAGAATGGAAAATATCGACAAAAGGAGGAAAAAGACGATATGAGGGCGACAACCCACCGGAAATTGAAATGTCGACTCGCAACTTGCGAGAAAGAGAGAGAGAGAGGCAGTGAAAGGGAAATTGGAAATGAAAATGTTGATTAATAATGTGTCTAAATATGGCCCATCATCCCCGTTTGCTACTCTACTACTAATGTATCTCGCTGTTAGTTGCATATACGTTTTATGCAAATAATAGTAATAATGATAAATATTTTGTGATAAAAGGTACAACAGGAGGCATGAAAGGAGCAAAAAAACGAGAAAATGTGAAAACTCTACACTGTCATTCTGATTTCTTTCAGCTATTATGAAATGTAGGTAGGTATTTTTGTAAGGCACAAAGATATTTGAAATTATCTAAAAACGGGGCTATAAAGCATTTAAATGAGTAATGGCATGATAGTAGCAGCAGCACAGCATCAACTTTTCCAATAAAATGATTTATTTCTTTGTGATGAAAAATGACTTTGTGTGTCTTCTCCATCATCTTGCGAAATCCTTATGTTCTCTCCGCTATTCCCATTTCAATTTAATTTTCTCCTACTGACTCACATTCACCCGGAGGTACTCAACTGGGCTGGGCCTGTGTTATTACATTATCTCGAATATTGCATGTTTGTTGTACACATGCTATTAATAAAAGGCAATAATGAAATGTGTGCTAGAGTGGGCATACACAACACACACACTAATATACATACAACTACAATGGGAGACGAAATATTTCAATTTGCATAACTTTTTTGCCTATTCAATCCATTCAATACAACTTTCCAGTCTCCCGCTGGGCTTTGATAAAATGTCTAAAAAAAGTAATTTTCTTGAAAACCAATCTTCTAATGAAATGTGAAGTTGCAATTCGTAATTTGACAAAACGCATTTTGTGTTTGCAACACGTCAGCGAAACTGCACAAATGGGTTTCTCGAGGATTTGTATGTTTTTCAACATTACAAGGAAACAAACATTTCGAGTTTTGCCAATGGAAAGGAGTACTTCACCGGATATTCGAAACGCCCAATTTGTTACCCAAATCCAAGCTTATAATAATCTTTAGGTACGCCAACATGCAATGAAAAACGTGGTGAAGGATGGAGACGGTGAAGGATTTGCTTTTTTTACGAATCCACCAAGGCTGCTCCACTGTAAAAAAAATTTCCACTTCAACAAATGCATGTAGGTGTATCCCTCCCTCATCCCATGATTTTAATGAGTGGGATGATTCTACAGTGAATTGAATGTTTTCATTTTGTCAAAAGGAATGTTTTTACAAGAACTGTTATCCTCCTCCTCGTAAACTGGTTCCATCCAGTACCGTCCGCGTCCTCGACTACTTTCGTTCATTTAATGTCCAGTCATTGGAATAATTGGCAGCGCAGTGAAATTAATGATGAATACTACACTCCAAACATTAATGCACAAGAAAATCCATTAATTCCACTTGTTTCCTTTTCCAGGGCCTATTCTCCAGAATCACCTTCCGTCAGCCAGTTTTCATTGGTGGTCCAGGCAATATCACGTTTACAGCGACAGGCTCTACTCCCACAAACTTTGACGACGAGCCCGAGCTCTCACCGCCACCTCCACTTTCCTCCTCCACAACTCTGTCCCTGTCCTCGTCCTCCTCAAATTCGGGCGTGGATAACAACTGGACTCTTCAAAATCAGGTTGTCACTCCCAGCAAACCAAACCCCAACAATGAAGAGTTTTTCGTGGCAGCTGCATCCGTCGTTGAAGATCCTCTCAGCTCTACTGCACCCGCCTCAACAGTGGCAAACAGCAACAGTCAGGAGCCCTCTTCCGAGACAGATTCCTCCGGGAGTGGGTCCAGTGACACAGCATCCGATCCCCTGTCCTCCGATAATACCTCAATTGCATCCCTCCTCAAGAAAACAGGAGGGTTCCGGGGTTGCATCCGGAATCTCGTCATTAATGATCGAGCTTACCGATTTGGGCTAGAGCCAGCTGGGGACTCTCTCCAAGGCTTTGATATCGGTAAGTCTACACAATTTTCCCCGATAATGATCACTATCCAAGTATGACATTTTTCTGACTATGCGTGCCTAGTCCTGTCACTTTGTTGATGACATGACAGAAAAAGTTCTTTTTCGAATCAGGAAGCATAAGTTTCAGATAACAAACGACAGACAGCGGCAGAGTCGTTAGGCAATCAAATCCATGTACCATCATCATCATCGCCATCATCATCCCGATCATCTCCATCTCCACTCACCGTCACGTCTTTTTTTCTATGTACATATATTTTACCTTAGCCATCTGAAAATTTGAAGAGGAACCCCTTACTCCTCAAGTCGGTGTTACATTTTTTTTTCTACCCAAAATACATATCTTCCCGTTTCGTCGTACTCAAGCGAACGAGTTGGTTATCTTGAAACTAGGCCAACTTTCCCCATCATCAACTTGCCGAAATGATACAATCTCTCACACTTGTGCTTTTACACACATTTTCCCTCGGAACCACATCCATGTCCAGGAAAAGGAGAAGAATGAGCGTAGTATTGTATTATTCGGTTGGTAAAATGAAATGGCTTGATACAAACACCCTATACTTCTCTTTATTTCCATCCGTTTATCTTGCACGGTGAGAGAGTCTGTACATTATGTATAAACTCAGCAGATGCAGTAGTTATACATCCCGTCCACAATTTCTATATCCCATCAACAAATATCCTGCCTCCCTGTGTGTACCCTTTCTCCGTCGCTCCCCAAGTGTTTTTTGCTGGTTGACTCTTCCCGTCATCATCATCAAGATTTGTACTACGTCTCTGGCTTGTTTCAAAAAGTGATCATCATTATTATTGACAAAACACACGAAAACCAGTTGTGCACAGGACTCTCAAAGAAACTCCTCCAAATAACACGACATCCACATCATACATTCATACCTACCCTACTCTGCTCTTATACATTTTTTTCACCGCAGTCGGAATCCCGGTTTCTTTTTTGCTGGAATTCCCGAAAAATGCAATGCAATGGTCGATTCTAATCTGGAGAGAGGAGAAAACGAGATAAATAAAAGTGAAAAAGCATCCAGTTACTTTATCACTGGAACATTTCAAACAGATGCCTAGCTGCATATACATCCTCTCTCTCTCTCTGTCATTTATTTTATCTCGGTTTTCACTGTCTCTTTGTATACCAGCAGCAGGCAGCAGGCTAGATGTTGATGTAGTATACGGATATTATATTTTTTTGTGAAGTAGGCGCGCATTATGTGTAACATCTATACAAACGTCAGGAACAATCTTTGCTGCTGACTTTGTAAAAAAAAACTAGTTCTTTTTTCACAAAAAGCAAAGTTTTTTTTTCATCTTTGAAAAAAATCACTGATGTTGATAGCCCCATTGGTAAGTGGGCGAGGGAAGAGAAAAAAGTACGAACTGCTAGGAAATGTTACACACATTGGCATTGTCACATTTGCAATGCCACACGTTTTGCAATTTTTTAAGGCATGTTCTCCACTGTCCTACTTTTTTTTTGTTACACACCCAATATCCCCTAGCTCGTAGTGAAAATGCAAGTTTTTGTGAGGCGGAGAAAAACGGAAAGAAAAAAATCTTCGAAATCGTGAGTGTTGCCTATATACACAGGAAAAAATTGTTTCCTTCTGGAATCCCCACATTTTTTTGCAACTTTTCTTGTTTGAGTGGAAACCAGTGAGAGAAACTTGTAATCCGTGCTATGCATGCATATTCTCGGGAAAACGCTGTCATTCGCATTTTCTCTAATCTCTAATGTATGGAAATGCCTGGAAATGCATGTAGATTCTTTTTCCCCTTGTATGACATATCCGTACGTCTGGTGAACGTCTCATACGTATGAATATACTGAGTGAGTGGAATAAAAAAAAGTTTCGTGTTTTCAGAGGATTTTGGAATTTAAATGGAGAGCAGATGAAAACCCGTGAAAAATATGTGTATATTCGGGAAGTAGATGTACATTCTAAAAATGGGTGAAAGCCGCGTATTCCCTTTGGTTCATTCATTGCAAAGAAATGTATTGTAGGAGGTACGGAGAATATAAGAGGGTTATATATAAAATATCCACCCTGGCTTTTCCACTTCTGTCGCCAGTCGTTGAGTGAGAGTGTATTATGCCTTTTCTGGTTTCCCTCCTGAAAATTTTCCCATGAATTTTAAGCCCCCTTTGTTTCCCCCTCGTAGCCGTTTTTTCCGGGAGAATGTGATGAATACCCTGGTGTACAAGGGATAGATAACCTAGACCATTCATTTTCTCTTGTTTTCTATTCAAACAGTGCGTGCAGCAGAGTATAGGCTCTTGTTATTTGCTGAAGACGTATAGGATTCGTAGTCATATTTTTTTGTAGGTTGATTTTATTTTACAGTTGTTCCCACTGACTTATGCTAATGCCTCCTATGAAGTAAAAAAGAGCAAAGGTTCACTCTTTTTGGCAAATGCGGGTGGGTATAGGATGCAATCCAAACGATAGTCCTTCTGTCAAAAGGATTTAGTCGATCAAATGGAAGGAATGGGAGTATCTATCTAGACTTAGCAGGAAATGGTGGATTTCTTCTTGCTAGTAGTACTCAATCCAGAAAAAAAAAGATTTTTTTTGTGGGCGAAAAGGAACTTTACATTACACTCCACCCAGGGTATCATTACCGGGCTACATGAGCCTTGCTTATGTTTCATTTTTTCCGCGTTTTATTTTTGCATTGCATTTGGCAAATTGAGGCGTGCGGAAGCACTATGTAGAGCTAAACACTTTCAAGTTTTAATGGGAGACGGGGATCTGGAGTGAACATGAAAAAACAATTCGCAAACCACGAGAGAATATTTTTCTCTAAAATAGAATGAATGAACGAATGTGGTGCAGTCGAGTAAATTGGGATGAGGATACACACTTGCTCGAGAAAATGAGGGTATTTTCCTAATGGCCTGTATTACATGTACCATTTTTTCCAGAGGATAATATAAAGTAAATATAAATATCCTTTTTGTGTACCAGACAGCTTTCGTAATGTTGGTACAAGTGGGCACGCAAGTGTTCCGGGGAAAGTGCTGACATATTTTTGGTTTTCATACCATTAAAAATATCCTCCTTTCTCGGGGAACAACAAGCTTAAGCATCAGTCCCCGCTCTGGGATAAAGCTTTAAATAGAAGTGGAGGTAGCAGGAGAGTAATGGGAGATACATAAACGGAGGAATTTAGTCGGGATGGAAATTTCCCTTTTGCATGGGAAAACCACAGGATTGAGTGAGGAGGGATGTATTACAACTGCGAGTACATGTGTAGACCGAGATGTTTCATTTTTTGGCCACTCACACACGCCGAATCTATTTACAGCTGTATTCTTTGAGCTTTTCTTTCTGGGAATATGAGTGGCTGTGGGATATTGTACAACTGGTTAACATCCTTCATTATCCTGATCGAGTGTAATTTTAGCCCAGGAGTAATCTCATTTCTGGAGAATTTGCTGCTTGGGTGGGACTCGGGTTTCGGAGTCCACGACATTTTTATATGAGGTTGCCTAATAAATGTTTTTATCGGGAAAATGAAAAACAGAGATAAATCCCTTTTCCATTGCGACCATAAAAAGGATTGATTTTGTGGGGTTGTCGGGTGGTGAGATTTTTTAGATGTGTTTCAGCGGTTAAAAAGTGCAGTCGTAGCAGAGGCAAGTGGGAAAAGAAAGAATTTTTTATTCGTCTTGTGTACATCCGCATTGGCGAATATTATTGCCACTTTGTCACCTTCTCCATTGGAGAATAATAAAGAGGCATGATGAATGCATAAAAAGGGTGTGCACACTTTGTGGCAACAACAACTCGATTGTATCCAAGTGTGTACATACATATCTCCCTACTTAAATTGTAGATCAATATATATGGGCATGGGCGATGATATAAGGATAAAAAATGTGAAGTACATAATCTAATGCACAACACAACTCAACAATTCGACACGTTCTCCACAAGCTCAAGAGGGAAATGAAAGTTTTTTTTTGTGGAATGGAAATAAATGGGAAATTGTGCATCACCATCACACCACCACGTTTCACGTACGTCTTGTGCAAAATGGATTCACTTCACACATACTCGCACACCACTTTCCTCTCTGCAATGGAAAAAGCTCGTTGAGTAGACTGAAATGGATTGCTTCTGTGCCATTTGCCACCCCTTTTTTCCAAATCCTTCTAATTTCCAGAAGTACGTATATAGGAGTTTTGTATTTTCACGTTAAATTTTTTTTTTCGCTGCCAGATGCTAACTCGGTTCATCTGCATTCCCGACTATACGAAACAAAACTTTATAACTAGCCACACAATCTGGGAGAGGGAAAGACTGTTGGGATTTTAATGCATTTTTAATGAATTACAGGAAAGTACACTTTGGCCATGAAATAATTATTTGCGCTGGGTAGCATGTATGCCCTTTTCCCATTTTACAACTTTTGCTTCGTAAAATGTACGTGGTGTGGGCTCGAGATGATTCTCGATTTCACTAGGAAATACCAGGAAAGACCAGCAGTATCAAAAGCATGCAGTCAATAAGTGTCATTTAAAGTGGATGCCATACCTTTACAGTAATGTCACCACCACCACCGTCGCCACCTCGCATAAACAAGATGTTAAAGCAGATTTTTTTTCTCGCTTGAAAGCGACTACACCCACAACTCCATTAGAGCCGCTAAGGCATCAATTTTTATGTCAAAAATATTTTTGTCCTTGTTGTAAATCCACTCTGCCGTCACACATGAAACAAAAGAGTGGTTGAACAGTGGTGGTCGTGGTGGCTCTAGTAAATTAGATTAGTGAACTAGATACTCCTCCACCAGACCAACCAGTAAGTAATGTTGCGTACGTGGCTTTTTCTTTCCCCACAAAAGGCACACATGTCATTATTATTATGACATCGACATCATACACCAGCTTGCCACCTCGTTAATGGAAGGGAAAGTAGAGAGAATCATTCATTTTGGGCGAATACTAAGAGCGTAATTAGGATTGCGTCATTTTGTCCTCGAGTCCGTGATGAATATAATGACACGAAAAATTCCATGCTCACCGCACCACCCTGCCTGTAAGCACGTACTCTGAGCAACACCAGACTATATTAGTCAATCAATTAGAAGAGAGCTGCTCGTCCTCCTCCTGTCCTTCGCCCGCTAACTTTCTCGAAAAGAATCACGTTCAGAGAAGTACCTCATCAAGAGAATTTTGAGTCAACAACGCCACTCCAAAAAAAGAAAGTTGTTAGCTCGAGAAAAAATGTAGGCAAACAAGAATAAGGGAAGGAAGACGGGAAAAATGTATATCTTGTTTTAAAAATGTACATTTCTCAGTGGATCCATAAGATTTCTCCTTGATAAATGAGTAGGTATAGGTAGGTATATGGTTTATGCATGAACGAAAGCTCAAAAGTCCTCCTTATGGATATTCATATGTGTTGTGTAGCCATCTTTTCGCCTCTTTTGCCACGTTAGTAGTGGAGAAAGGCGTTCGCTGAGCCGAATCCGTATGCATACTTAATTTGCCAAGATTTTTGGCATGATGTCAAGCACCCGTGAAATTACGCCATTCGAAAACGAATGCATGTGGAGACAAGAGGAAAAACAAAGGAAATGTATATTTTTCCAAAAAAATATCCCTCTCTTCGTCTCTTCTTCCCCATTCCCCCCTCCAAAATATGTATTAGGTTAGGCACATGGCGGTGTAGTGGCTAACTTTAGTGTTTTTAATTCACACGTAATGATTTCCCTCTTCTATTTTTACTCTGTATGGGTCGCGACTCAATTATGTCGACACTTCAACTCTTCCAGAAAAAGCTAGGTAGGTATGCCTGTATGCAGGCAGGGTCTTTAGAAAAAAGTATGTCAACTTTTGAGACGCTTTTTTTGTGGAAGTATAACTTTTTCCCCCTCTACAAAAAATTAGGAAGGAAAAGTATATAAGCCAAAAAATTGGCACATTTTTCATCATGAGTCATCCCCATGAAAAATTGTGTTTTCTCTCTGCATCATCACCAGCTTTTTCAAGCCTCCTCTCAATTATACATTTCACAATGGTGCGCGAGTAGGTAGTGTATAAGGAGAAAAAATTAGTTTCAGTAGACGGAGCAAAAGTGTGTGTATAATACACTTAAGACTTTTAAATATTATGGTATTGGTGAAAAATATGCAGAACAAAAGTGTAAAGCTACCTATTATTTTCCTTTCTTAAAAAAGTTTTACATTCTTTTCTTTAATCGTCCCACTCATATTCATCTGGTGTTTCTAAAAAAGCGTATGAAAGTTGTCATTACGCCTTGTTCCGGCTGTCGTTAGGAAGTTATATGCATTATCAACTTTACACGGAGAAAAGGAGTTTTGCATTGCTTGTTCAGAGACAGAGAGAGAGAGAGAGTATAATTGTGTAAAGTCTTATATGAGAATGCAGTAGTGTAAAGTAAAGAAAAGACAAAAAAAAGTTTTTCTTTCTCATTTTACTTTTTTCCTCTCAATTTTTCTCTGTAACTTGTCATGCATGTGCTCCCAGCCAGTCTCATTCCTTTTCAAATGCAGCAACAGTGAGACAGCTCCAGTTTTCACTTTTTTCCTATTCATTCTCTTGTTTTTCTGGAGAATGTGAAAAAAACTAGGCCGAACAGAAAGACTAAGACATGGGTTGAGTGAATAAAGAAAAGAAAAAGTTATTGTTAGTTTCTCCGCTTGTGTCTCAGTCTCTCAGTCTCGGTAGAACACTGAATGAATGAATGAATGAATGAATGAATGAAAAGTGTGAGATTTCCTGGATATTTGTTTCGCTTTCAGTGGTACGGAATGGATGGAAGTGATTGAGATTTTTGTAGACGGTGGTGGGGTATTCACAGCACAGCGTTAGTTACAGAGGAGATCCATATATGATGATGGTTGATGGTGATGATGATATGGGTGTATAAAAAATGGGCAGAGCAAAGAAAAAGACACTGTTGCTTTTTTTTGCAAAAATTGGACCGAGTCCGGAAGTTTTTGGTGTAATTCATCGTGCATGTAATTTATCCAGGGTGATGGGATTCTCCGTGGATTTAACAAGTCATGTCATATTAAATGGATGGGAGATAATGTGTTTGGGCGGGGGTATGTGAGTGTGTGTAATATATTATATAATTCATTTTGTTTCCGTGTTTTCCTCCATTTTCGCAGAGAGCTGCAATGATCAGGGGGTTTGCGATCTGGTGAAGTGTCAGCATGGAGGGCAGTGCCTCGTCCAGAAAGATGAGAATCCTACTTGCCTCTGTCCGCTGGGATTTAGTGGGCCTTTGTGTGAAACGCCATTGGATTTGCAGGTACGTAATTAAATAGGAAAAATGGTAATTTTGGTGGGAAATGGGGTTATGTGCGTAGGCTTTCACCACGCCGAATTTTTTGTTTTCCCTTTTAGATCCCATCCTTCAATGGATCCTCCTACCTGAAGTACAGCGGTCTAGGACTCACCCGGGTTTTGAGTTGGTTGGAGTTGGAAATCGTTGTGAAGCCGGATGCAATGGATGGGTTGATACTTTACAATGGCTATAAAACAGATGGGATGGGTGACTTTATCGCACTTACTATTGACCAAGGCTACTTTGAGTTTGCAATGGACCTCGGAACCGGCACGGCAATTGTCAGGTAGGTATATACTAATGAAAAGTTTTGTTGTTGCACTGGTGTACTGATTTTTTTACGAGTGTGCACAAAACGGTTAGAGTCCTCCATTGGAAAATCATGATATCTCGAGAATTACACGGAGAGTGGTCATTATTGGTTGAAATCACGTGAAAAAAGTAAACCAACGGATTGGGATGAGTGCTCTCCATCCCATTTTCCGAATCCGAAACTCAAATAAAATTCCAATCATCCACTTCTGAAGAGAGATTAAAATGCGAGGGGAATTGGCAACTGGAAAAGTGGATTAAATACATGCACGCTGCTGATCATTCCAAATGGATTATGGTTCCTTTTGTCTTTGTAAAAATAGGGAATTTTCATGGGAAATCCGTGAGCTGGGAGAAACGCTCATTGTCCTAATTGACATTGGAAGCAGTCCATGCATTGATAAAATTGAGAGGAAAAATATATTATTGTGCCGTGCGTGTGTAGGACTCTTTCCGTCCGTTATATGGTGTACCTATGTGTTTTTATTAATTTAAGTGGAAAATCACTAATTGGTGAGAAATTCATTGAGCGCAGATGGAAAGTAGGCGGGGTGTTTTTATTATCCTATTGTAATTTCCGAATATGCAAAATCCGAAATTGCCCAACGCCTGCACCCATTTTCCCGTTGTTTCCTCTTTCCAAATAAACGAGGGCATAAAAATGTACGGGAATTTGAGCGGATGAAACGCTGGGAGCAAGCAGGACTACTGTATATAGTCGAGAGATGAGATAAGAATGAAATGTGGACAGTATCGGTGTTTCTCCACAGCAATCTCAACTCGTAAAGCTATCATGCATGGTGGTTAAAAGGGTAGAGAATATAGAAGAATATAGGACAGAAAATGTTTACCGAAAGGCTTTTAGCCACCACAACCATGGTACACATGGACTACAAGTGATTAAAAAGCGATTAGAGTTTTTTCATCTCTCTACTCACTCTGTTGTACATATTTCGATATCGGGCTTGCTGGTTACTACGCTGCGTAAATGACGGGTTAGGTATGGGGATCGACAGCGCTCATGGGAGACAGGAAGGAAGTCATTTTTTGTCTGATGAGATTAGGACGTGGGGAACGGGGAAAGTTGAATCAGTTGCAAATCGGACGCACACGCTTGCAAAACCCGGAGTGGAATAGTATATGCCCGTGTTTTGGCTATATGTGTAGAAGACACGAGACGACAATGACTCACTAAGCATTTCCTTTTCTCGAAATGGATCATCATCACCATCCTCATCATATAATACGTATTTGTGCATGGCTGAATGACTGAAACGAAATGAATGGGGAAGGATTTCTGCGAGAGAATTGATGGGAAGGAGGGTCATCCTCAATGAATAAGCTTTTCGATAAAGTGAACTCCAAGTCGACACGAAGGAAAAGCATTTTTTCCCTCCAACCTCGCGCACTTCCCTTGGTTCTTGAGAGCAAGTGAAAGGAACGAGATTCCTCGGCGGATGTGTGATATGAAAGGAATGAGATATGCCAAAAGTGACGTATATTTACTGATCACTTTGATTGATGACTTTTCCCATGTAGACATCCATCCAAGATATGTACATTTCGTACATAGAGATATTTTTACTACGTATTAATAGATTCTGTACTTTTCAGATAAAAAAATTTATTAGTGCGTGTCATTCCAATCGGATATATGAGAGGTTTACATGAAAATGCCTTTTCGCCGGAGAAGTAGAGAACCGCACATTATCGGATCGTGTATCGCTCCCAAGCACAATCTTGTTTACTCTTTCCTAGCGCAGCAGTGCCGTATACGAGCTCGAAAAAATCTTGTTTAGCGATCAACAACCAACAATAAAAAAATATTCTCGGAGCAAAAACGTAGTAGAGTGTAGTTGTGTCTTGTAGTTTCTCAACGTGTCTATAACTTGTATGTTAATTAGACCCCCGAGAAATATCTTTTTTTTGCTTGTTCATCCGTCTCGGAAAGGAAAACAGGCGTAAATGCGTACACATATATTATTGTGTACACTCTGCAAACAATTTTCTCCACTTTTTGTGGAACCGAAAAAGGAAAAGGTAGAGTAAGGAGTTAAAGGAAAGGAATAGTGTTCCAGATAAAAACTTCATTTTTAGGTGCTCCCAGAAGTGAAAGTGAAATAGCACTTTGTGTTCCTTGTTTCCAGCTCCGCACTCGAGTAAAACACGATTATGAGCATTTTCTGCTTCAAGACTGGGCTCCATTCTAGTTGATAGTTGGATGATGCATATGTGTAACAATATGACATTGGAGTGGAAGAAGTAGTTCGCTATCCGTGAGGAAAAGCCTTTAAAATTTACTTTTATTACACCTTCCCTTTCCTATGCTCCTTGGTAATCAAGCAAATTCCAGATGGGAATTTTTTTTAGGAGAGGACTAAAGGTGGAGATTAGAGGGAAGATGTACTTCGTGTTCATGCAGATATAGACATTGATTTTTACGGTAGAGTTGCCTTTTCCTTTGCCCAGTTATATTTTTCTTTTACCAAGATGGGGGAAAGTAGGATGTTTTGTAGTGCTCCAGGCTCCAGTTGCTGTGAAAGGAATTGGCTATTTTCTTGGAATATGAAATCAAGTAAAAGTAAAATCCTGTGTGCCCATTGTTCAAATTCATGTCATCTGGCCTTTTTTACGCTAAAACTATATTATATTTTATTATTGCAGGAGTGAATCCAGCGTGTCACTGGGAGAATGGCATAGAATCCTTATTTCTCGAACGTCTCGGCTCATCTCCATAAAAGTGGATAATCAACCACCCGTGATGGCTCTTACACCTGGGGCCTTTACACAGGTAAAAAGTGTGCATTCTGCAGTCTACGTCGTGTCCTAGTCGGTACTATATTTTAATTTCATGACTGGGAATCCTTCTCGCTCTGAATTATTTTGAAGGGGTAGCTGTTCCGTTACGAAAATCATAGAATGTCTGTCTGGAGGGAGAGCGAGTGCACGAAAAATTTTACTTTTAAAGCAGCCAAACAAAAATACGCATGGTCTCAAATGTGAAAACAAATATGAGAGTGTAGATAGATGATATAGATCTCGTCACTTTATCGATTCGTATGAATCCTGAAAGATGTGGATTTGAAAAATTACTCTCATTTTCTTCATGCTCAGCAGACGGGGACGGAACACGGGGCGACACATGACATACATTTTTATTCCCTATTAAAGTCGACGTTTTTCATAGGGAAAATTGAATAATTCATAAAGAAGTCGATAAAAATGGCTGACGATGGGGGTTCCGGAACTATATTGATTTGGGTGTTGAAGGGAAATTCGTGTCAATGGCTTTTTGTCTTCTGATTATCATTGGAATGCTTCCGGTTATGAAAATTCCGGAGGATGCCTATAGTGTACAGTCTGATTTTTTGGGCGAAATGTAATAAAAAGTTGTTTTTCTCTGGGCATACTTTCATACTATATGCGAGCGACTTTTCTTTTTTAATGGGATAAAGGAATTCCAGCCCGTGAATGTTAGGCAATGCGTATAGTGTATACAAGGATGATTTATGAGATGCGATGGATGAGGAAATGAAATGTGTTATGAAATATGAAATAAATAGAAGTATAAATTTTTTCCTGAATTTTATTCATTTAATATCATGAAGAAGGAGCTTATTACACTTGTTTTTCTCTCCATTCTGTAGCTGTCATTGCCGCACAATCTATTCCTAGGAGGAATTCCGGATCCGCAATGGCTCTCGCCCAAAGTAAAGGTGCATGGAGGATTCTCGGGATGTATTCAAAAGGTAAGGAAATAATATTCTGAAATGTGATTTATTAAAGAGAACTCGAGCAGATATATACACACGCGTCCAAGGTGGTGAAATAGTAATACGGCCGCTGTGTTTGAAAGTCAAATCAAATCAGTGTTGTGCAAAAATGTGTTTAGCTGGTTGTGAACGAACGGCCGTTGAGAATTATGGGCTCTGCAATGTCCGGAGTGAATCTCGAGAATTGCGCTCATCCCTGCTTAAGAAATCCGTGTGACCACGGCGGAGACTGTATTCCTCAGCTGGACACTTTCAAATGTCATTGTCCTCTCGGCTACCGGGATCCATATTGCCAGACGAGAATGGATAAAGAGGATATCATTACTGCCCCACGCTTCATTGGGGACTCATATCTTCGTTTTACCCATCCAAGAGTTGTGAAAAGGTTAGTAGTACAACAGGCAGGAGGATATAAAGCACATATAAAGTATGAAAGTATGATACATAATCTCATTGGGCAGCATTTTGCAATTCTATGCGAAGGAAGTCGTGGGAATTGGGGCGAAATGGGATTAGAATATATTAGATTAATGGATGCTTTTGATGTTGCAGAATATCAGGTTGGAAACTCAGCCTGAGCTTTCGAGTGAGAACGAGTGTTTCACGAGGGTTGCTACTATGGGCGGGTCGAAAGTGGATGACCTCCGCCAGTGATTTCATATCTGTAGGCCTGAGAAATGGCTTCGTTACCGCCAGCTTTTCATTAGGCTCCGGCCAAACCACCATTGCCTACAATATCACAGCCATCAATGATGGGCGATGGCATCATGTCCATTTCTTCAGGTAAAAATCCTATAATTTTTTTTGGAATACAGGGAAAAGTCATTAGTCATTTTGAGCGGAAGGTGGTGTGACATTAATACACTCATTTGGAAATTGAATTAGGAACGAGCAAGAAGCGAGTCTAGCAGTGGACGATGGGCCACCTGTCACTGGCGTTGCACCAGGCAAGCTACGCCAGCTAAATATCAATGACGGCCTTTACATAGGTAATTTATCATGGTTTCAAGGAGGAAACTGAAATTAATAGATTTTGTGTTCTGTCACTGGGCTGAGGCATGTATATCGGTGTATGTACATACTATATATGATACGCTTTCTATTCCAGGTGGCTTGGAAGATCCAAGACATCAAAGTATGAATAAGTACACTGAGGGGCTTGTAGGATGCCTCACGGATCTCGTTCTCGGGGGTAACTACAGGGTCTCTCTACTTCAAGAAGCGTCCGAAGGCAGAAACGTAGACTATTGTGACTGAACGATATAATATTATCCTCTTCTTACGTTGAAAACTTATCAGGACCTACATCTCCAGATAAACAATTTACAATTTCCAAAATCCCTTTTGATTTTGAGTGACAACATGCGCAAAAAACGACAGATACATAACGTTAACGTGTATTATATGGAATTTTATTGGAAAAAATTCACAAATTGACATACCTATTCTATAAAAACAACTTTTTTCTACTGGTTCCTCCTTAAGTACATTGTATATTAATATATAGTTTAAGCTTGTTATACTACCTATGAATTTTGAATAATTCCTTCATTATGCGCTCTCAACTTGTTATCATATTTTGAACAAACCTAGTCCATATTACATTTTTCATAATATGCAGTACTCAGTACACATTGGATCATCATGATATGATGTTTGTTTTTTATCCCTTGAATTGAGTTCGTCAGAGCCAGATTGACAGTATACATTTTTAAATGAAATCAACAAACCATTACATAAATGTGCCTCAGAAATACTATGATCACTCGTCATTTTAGCAGAAAATATAAGAATCAAATGTACATTGCAAACTAGGTTAACTATAGACAGTAAAATATTTACGTATTATCTCTGGTAAGCTTTTACAAACAACCGTTGTACAGTTTATGAATGTGTAACTTCGAATGTCTGTGTCGGTGTGCTAAGGTGCAATTAGCTAGTAGAGTATTTACTACCTACCTACAATTTACAAATATGCTGTATTTGGAAGATTATAGCAGATTGGACTGGTTGACAAGTTGTGAAAATGTTGTTACTGTTTGTGGACTAACAAGTTACGAAATTGAAATTGATTATACGTACTTACGTACATGTGTGTGGCTGGATGCAAGATGAGGTTGCATTAAATTTTTAGGCAACACTGGTTGAATTTTTGTCTGAGCGAATGAAATCATAATGTATGTCTGGAACTGGAAAGGGTTGAGAAGTTGTTTCGTTTTAAACTACAAATGTACAACTATACATATTTCGACTCCATATTTATAGCCATACTGTAATTGGTACAGAATCTCCCGATATTTTAATCAGTCAGGTCCAGCAAAGTGATGATTTCTCATCGTGTGATTTTTCCATTGTTATCGTGTAACCATGATAGGATTTATAAGTGGAATGAGAGATGTGTGAATTGTGTGCGGACTGAGTGATTGGTATGCAAAAATGGAAATAAGTAAATATTTATAAAGTTATATTACAATACAACTATTACAAGATAAAATTGCAGTTACTTAACTTGTTAAGACCCAAGAGATCATACTATTATAGCGAAAACCCATGATATGTGTAGAAAGTAAGAGTGTATAGGTAGTAGGTAGACAAGTTTGCACAAATATGTAGACTGCACTGTTTTTACACTCGTCCTGTGCAGAGCAGAGGTGAAATTGCAAGCCATAAAATTGGATAAATGGGATTTTTGATTTTCAACGTAATATAACTTCTTCACGGTAAGGTGTGCATTGACTTTCTCTTCTGTCATTGATTCGATAAAAATTACAATAAGTGAATTGGAGTAATAATGTAAATGTAATAACAACATTTCTAGAGTTTTCAATCCGATCAATAATAAGTCATCTAATTACAATAAGAGACATATCAGAAGAAAACCATAAACTGACACAGAACTCAAAACTCAGCATGATATACTTGACGATAAATGTATATGATTTTTTCATACAATTATACTTGTATTAACTTATATTAACGTATAGGCGGTTTTATTCTCTAAACTTTTCATAATGTTTACTGCTACCAATATATATGTATAACAATTGATATACTTGTAGTTCACTTACAATTAGATTAAGTACTTAAAAAATAAAAGATGTTTTAAAGTAAATACACCATCGATAAGAAATAATTCCCAGAAATGTGAAAAGAGAATTGCGAGACAATGTGAAATTTTCAGAATGAGTGTTGGAGAAGCTAAAATGATTTTAATGACAATTGTAATATAGTGAGCGAGTGTTTGATAAATGTTGTGTAAAAATTGCTGATATGTCTTTGATTTCAACAATTAAAATTTTAAGTTCCCGTTAAATTATCATGCACCTTAGATGTGACAAATCTAACATAGAAAACTGTAACTTGTAAAAATATATTCTAGTTAAGCTTAACCAGGAACTTAGCGGATTTCGAGAAAGATGAAAAACTTTCTTGAGCTCACCGAGATCACTTACATCTATGCATTCTCTTTGTATATCTCTATATAATTTAGAAAAGGATAAGTCTTCTATTTAATGTCTCATCATCACGTGAAACTTATTGAGCGATTGTAATATAGCATAATGTCCTACTAGCTATATAAGGTATGTGTAATCAAGTGTTTAAGTATGTACAGTATTTTTACCTGACACCAAAACTTTCTCCTATTCTCCGTGAAAATAATGAGTTGATTGAACTTTGTGTAATTTACTACACACACACACTCAGTATGTACATATATAAATAAATATATCCTTCATCGCGTCAACATTGCATCTCACGTTGTTGTACTTAATGAATAATATGCAATATATCTAGCTTTTAAATATGAACTAGTCGTAGTTACTCTATAATAATGTTTAAATTATGTATTGCAAACATTCATTAATTTTAATGGAAATGGATGTATGAATCACGCCCTAAACTAATGCATTAGAAGTTAGAAAAATAAAAATCCGCTATATTACTACAGCGAAAAAGTAACGGGGGCTTTTTCACAAAGTTACGTACATTTTGATTTTTGACATATATTCGCATCCATCAATCCATCCACTCATATTCATGTACGATACCCGTACTTTGGCTTGGTTTTTTGCAGTTTTGGACGTTTAACCCAATGTAAAAAAACCCGTTTTTCACAAATTGAAAATTGATACTGATTATCATATCATAAGTCAAGAAATCAAAACCTCACTCATAATCTCCTCATATTTAAGCATTAAGCAAGGAGCGCAAGCATACACATAAAATACACATACACGTACAGTCCCCATATCCCCACCAAGTCTATAAATCAAATGAGATGAGCTTTTGAGTTGCGGATTCTTCATTGTGTATCATGTTGTCCTGTATGTAAGTAACGTGTCTTTTTAATGCACGTGGGGATGGATGGAGATGGAGCTATGGAGTGCAGTGGAAGCAGGTGAACAATAATTATAGTGGATTTGCTTGTGAGTGTATGTGCATATAATCAGGATAGGATGACTATTTTTGTGTTGTTGTATTGTATATTTTTATTTCTGTCTGTAATTCACTCCGCATCATCTGCATCTGCATAATATTCTCGGTCCACAACACAATTCGCAACAAAAACAAGGTTACACTGCACGTGGGAAAATAACGAGGATTAGAGGACCAGCACCAGGAAATATTTTTAATTTAAATGGGTACGTACTCATAATTACTAGACCCAAATTTGGAGTACCGTGTGGATGTGGATCCGATACATTTGTGGAAACTGGGCAATTAGGTCTGGCGGAATAAATACAAAATACAGAGACATTGCAGACCAGGTATGTACAGTGGTAAAAAAAATTTTTGGAAAAATGTTTAAAGTCTTCACTCCAGCATTTAGAATATTATACATATACTTCCGTTGTGGCTACATTTTTGAAAGAGTTGAGTTGAGAGTTCTTCTGACTCTGCTGCACTGTTGTTTGACTAAGAAACTTGGGAAAGCCTCGTGTTGGTTATATGGTTATACCATCTGTTATTGTTTGTTTCATTCATGTTATGGATGTCCACCAATTAACTAATGTGCCTACTAACCTGTTTTACCTGTTCTATTA
Organism: Dicranocentrus wangi; assembly: GCA_036850665.1. Lineage (NCBI taxonomy): Eukaryota > Metazoa > Arthropoda > Collembola > Entomobryomorpha > Entomobryidae > Dicranocentrus > Dicranocentrus wangi. Next base: position 29,054 of record JAANSN010000829.1, read on the forward strand.
AATTCCCCTTTAGTGATCGGCGGATTTAATAGAGAACAGGATTAATGTTTGCACAAGGCTGGATTGGTGCTGACTTTACGGGCAGTTGACACCGTTGACAGATTGAATTGACAAACAGTCTTATTGTCATTCGAACTTTGAACGTACAACTTACCATCATCTATCGACGTCATCTAAGCAGGCCACAAAAGAACAAGCTAGTCAAACAAATTGCAATGTTCGCCCTCATTGTGGCAGGTCGTATGGTAAGTAATAGATGGTAGCAACTTGTAATGACGATAAGCAGGTATTTATTTATCAGTCATCATGAGTAAAAAGGTGTCCAACGAAAGTTTATTACTGTATTTGCAGGTCCAAGCCAATTTTGCCCGAATCGATCAGTATAAATTCGCCACCGACATCCCTGAAGCTGATAAAGTAAACCATGTAGTTGTTTTTTTAACGGGAGCCGAACCATTTCCCCCAGGTAGGCTATAATTTTGTTTGTGCTAAAGTGCCGATAGTTGGCTCATCTTCAATTTTTTTAATTTTAATAAAATTTTATTTATTTATCATTTACTAGGGACTGGAGGACAAATATATTTCAGTTGGCCCGATCCACAAAACCAGATTGCCTGGCATCTTTTAGGACACATTAGTAATGACAAACCGTCAGCCATCTTTAAAATTTCCAATTTGAAGAGAACTGATCCATCGGTTAATCAAATGGGTGGTCTGAATCCGGCATTTTTTGGTCAAGCTGTAATTACGTCAGCGATACACAATGCCCAAATCGGGATTTCTATTGAACCATTAGACTCCATACTTCAATCTACCCCTGTATCAACGGCTGACCCTCCCAAAGTATCCTCATTCGTCGAATTTACACAGAAAATGCTTACAAACTTTGTAAACTACGCTACTAGTTTTGGGGACGGGACTAATATACATGTCAATGTTGTTCAAGCCTGGTACGATATCTTTCAGCGGCGCTTGCAACAGGATCCAAACTTTTGGAGATAAAGTTCCAGTTTTTATCTTTCTTCTTCCAAGCCATGTGATACTTACTACGAACGCGATTGATTCGAACCTATGATGTAACGTTTAAACTGGGGTGCAAAAATTTTCCCGAACAAGCGCAAGCGTAGATGTAACATTACCGAATAGGCAGAAAATTGATTCTATGTAATGTTTAAATTTTGCAGAATTCTGCAGAAAGTCCAGAAGATTTTTCATCCCGGTGTAACGCCTATGGCGTTTCTACCATCTTAGCGTCATGTACATATTCAATATTTTACGAGAAAAATAAAATACCTACTATACTATACTACAAGAAGTTTTAAAGCATGCAATGCACATTAATTTGTTATCAAAGTAATTGCTTGAAAAATTTGGGATCGAGATGTTCGCCCTCGCCCATTTTATCAGCTTTATACACAGTCGATTATAGATCATTGCTTTAAATATTCCGTAGAATTAGATCGTATTGTCAACTTTCTAACCACATAATATACAGATGGACCTAATAAGTGCTTCCCCCAATATACCAAACAAAGCATTTTTCTATATAAAGGTACAGGTACCCCAATTCATTTCATTACATCCCAAAAACAAAGCCACAACGCCAGTCCGTTGTTTTCATCGTCGCCATCAATCCTTATTCTCATAATCGTCATCAAAACATTCAACAACATTTCTTTAGAAAACGTTCCTCTTCCATCATCAGTTTGGATAGTTTGTATTGTAGTAATTTGGATTCCCAAAAACGCCTGCCTCACTCAAACTCAACAACATATTATTACGCATTTTCCCTAAAAGCCATTCATTTCCCAGTTACAGATTCCAGAAGAGAGTCCTTGTTTACACAAAAATGCAAAATAACGCTTCTATATTACGTACTTTTGGTACAAGTCACCCCAAACCAGAGCTTTTCCCACAATCACAAAACATTCATCCTACTAAAAACATGCCTACCTATTCCCTATCATGATCAGGATCAGGATCACACACATCACAATTCACAAACAACGTACAACAACGCAACGTTCGCAACTCCAAATAGTCAACAAAATACACAAAATATACATACATATATCTGCTTTTAGGTTAGGTAGTAGGTGCATCTCCTCATATTATATTCTTCCCTTAGGTATTTTTTGGCTGCCCGTCCGTCCGTCCGTATAATATCCAGGTCTCATTGAGTCCATTCGGGAGCTTGATCCGTTGGCCACGCTTCTTTTGGAACGATGTGCCGTGTGGAGTGGAGGTCGGCAGGATGGGGGTATGGAGAAGCCGCGGGAATGTGAATGGAGTCGGAGTCGTCGCCTCTTCTCTTCATCATCATCATCATCATCACCAGCTTCATATCATATTATATAGCTTTCCTGCTAAATAAATGCTTCTCCGTTCCGTATTCCTCCGTCTCACACACTCTCTATATATGTATGTAATATGTATGTAACTAACTCCTTTTTTCTCTCTCTAGGTTTTTGTGTGCATTGCCATGCATTTACTTTTTACACTAGTTTGATGCTTTTGGACTTGGACTTGCTTTTTTAGCTGCTCTTTCTTGCTCTTCTTCTTCTTCTTCTTCTCTGCTGCCTCTATCTCTCTAGCCCTCTTGTTGGTTGCGAAACAACATCATCTCCCAAAATAAGACATAAACAAGCCTTATTTGCAATTGCAGCAGCAGCAGCAGCACAGAGCAGCATAGCACCACCACCAGCGAGCCAGCGACTTTTTTTTAACTTTTTTGATTCTTCTTCTCAAAGATGTAATAATAATAATATTATTTTTTTCAAGTAAACTTACTTTACTCTCTTTTCTCCGCTATATCCTCTTGTGTGAGTTTGGCAGAGAAAAAAAAATAATAGTGCTAAGAAAATATCTAAGATATTTATATAATATTATTCCAGCGGAACAGTCAACTCTTGCTAGTTGCTTCCGTAAGACACAGAAATAATAATAATGATAATAATAATAAATAAATAAATATTAGTGATGTGATGTTGGATGATGTCCTCCTCCTGACTGATAAATTCTCTCTTGCCTTTTTTGTAGTGGATTTACATCTTTAAATGTCGAGGAGGAATAAATAAATGAAGCGAGGGAAAACCTAGGATTGACTCATGTATGTATAGTGACTTTTTAAAAAAATGAGCTTCTTATTATAACGTGTTGTTCGAAAACAAGGGTTGGTGGTTTTATTGATGTTGCTGTGTGATTTGTTGTTTTTATTATAGAGAAAAGAACTGCTGTGTGGCTGGAGTGGAAAGTGACTGATTTTGGTAGAGGGGATTGAGGATAATACCGGCAGTTTTTTATGGCATCCTTGGATGGTACTCCCGTTCGGGAGTTGTCTGACACGGAGTTGCGGAAAAGATTACTGGCCTTGGGCTACGATGTGCCGGTTAGTGTAAATAGGGAGTTTCTTGTGAAAAAGTTGGAAAATGCGAGTGCCCAGTCGGTCGGTGGGGGAGGGGGAGGGAGGTCGTCCTCCGTGAATAAGAGGCATAGTGTGGCGACAACGTCTAGCTCGGTGTCAAATAGTAGTAGTAATCAAGCGGGGAGAGCCAGTCCTAGTACGGTTCGGAAGAGGAAGTCTGTGGCGGTCACGCCGAGTAATAATGTTAGTTCGAGAGGGCAGAATAGTGTCAGTCCACCTGTGTCGCCGTTAGCCTCATCACCCATTTCGTCGGTGCCGACGACGCCACATTACAGTAGTAGTCCTTCCATGTTAATTTCTACGCCGACGACGCCATCACCCTTTGTCTCACGATTGAGTACACCATCACCCCCGTCTAGCCCTGTGAATAATGGAGAGACGGGTAGCCATTCTTCAAGATACATGGATTATCTTAATATGTTTAAATCTGGAGGTGACAGTGGAGGAGGAACACCTGGAAGACCGGGATTTGATACGGAAGGTTACGGACATGCTTATAATAGAAGTATTAGGTTTTCAGCGCCTGGTGGTGGCTTTAGCCCCGTTACTTCAGTTGCACCTCCTACAAGATCAACGGAGAGGAATGGATATGTGGGGGGAGCAAGTGGCACCACCAGTGGAGAATCAGACTGGTTTGGAGTTCATCACGTATCGAAAATATTGTTGGGTTGCTTTATCACGTTCTTCATCCTCATTGGAGTTTTATATATACGTCAGAATATGGGAGTGGATCCCAGAGGTTTACCAGGTGCGGTGGGTGATGCTCCTAAACCTCAACAAAATCAGCAGCCCCCTCCTCCTGCGAAGAAACCCATACCTGCACTACCTCCCTCCACTATGGTCTTTCCTATTTGTGGACTTAAAGGAGTGGATCCAGAGGTAACGCTTATCATTAAAAATAAAAATTAACTACTAACTAGATAAATGTATTTCTTCATAAATAAATGGTATACCTTGTATTGTCACGTGTTCGTGCTGTATTTGTTTATAGGCGTGCATACCGAAAGAAGTTGTAAAGAACTCACGTGCACTTTACAATACGCTGAAAGATGAACTGACACAACGAGCTAACTGGAAAGGTTGTTATCCTGATACAAAGGAGAGTGTCACCTTACAAGAGGCCAAGTCGATTCTTTATCAGCTGACGGATCTGGTAAGTGCTAATTGATTAGTGATAAACTTTACATGCGTGTGCACGTAAACATAAGTACAAGTGTTATTATTAATTGTTTTCTTTGATTGTTAATTTATAGAGGAAATCAGAAATCGATTCTGCTTTCCAGGGAATGCTTTTACTTGTTACTGAAAATCCAAGGGGTGGATTAAACCTAGCTGCTGAATCATTTGCTGGGAAAGAAATTTCGTCCAAAGATGTGGCCAATTTGGATACTTCTTCAACGAATATTGCTGCCACGGATGGGAGTCCTTACTTTATATGCAACATTGTGTCCATGCTCACATCACTGACAGTTTATCTAATTATATTCTGCACAGGTAACCATTTAATATTAAACTAATTTCCCTATACTTGAAAATAAATACAAGTGGAATTGACAATTTATCCTTGTGCTATAGTTGTCGGAATTGGCTATGGAGGTTATAGACTTTTTAAAATTTACCTGAACAAGAAAAAGTCTGAAGAAGATGAAATTTTCAAAATGGTGGAAGAAGTCTTGAAGTTGCTTTACCAGCAGTATGAGCTATCAGAGTAGGTTCTATGATTATAATTATATGTTTTTAATTTCTTTATTTTGTGAAGTGGTGAAAGTGGTATTATTTTTCTTTCCCTGTGTGTTGTTTTTGTTCCTTACAGAAAGTCGCAGGGAACTCCATTTTTAGCTGTAAATCATATTCGTGACGAGCTTGTACAACCAAAACAGCGCCAGAAGAAAGAGGCCTTATGGAACAAGGTGGTTGATTACATATCTAATCATGAATCGAGAATACGTGAAGAAGTTCAACACATTAGTGGTGAAGAGTTCAAAGTATGGCGATGGCTTCCCTCTGCAAGTCCTCTAGCTTCAAAGCGATTCTCTACTGCCAATCATAAAGTTAACCGACTAAACATGTCACCAGTAGCCTCGTACAATGCGAGTCCAGTTCCCTCAACTTCTGCACCTGGTGTTGAAATTTCCGCTCCAAGTAATTTGTATCCTAATTTGGGTGGGTTAGCTAATGATGACGATGATTTTGGCGCTGGGCATAATTTCGGCGGTGGGGATAATAACTCAAATAAGTGGCAAGGACAGGCGTTTGAAACCTCTGAGGGAAGTTTCAATGCACTTCCGGTTACCCCTACTACGTGTCTTAAAATTCGTCACATGTTTACCGAACGGTTAGTTCTGAACATTTTATTTTTCATTTCGCATTATTAGTCAGCGTTGTGTGCCTGCGACAGTTGTCTAAATATTTATCTTTTCCAGGGATGGAACAATTACCGAAAGAACTCGAATTGAGAGAGTAATTTTGGAGAAATGCCGCAATGCCAGAATCATGCATATTGGTATTGACACGGCTTCAGTTGAAGGGTGTGTGTACATACGTTGCTTAACAAAGGACGATGCTAGAGCTGCATTTTTATCCTTACATGGCTGGTGGTTTGATGGTATGCTTCATAAATAATTACGATCATTATTACCACATTATTTGCTTTGAATGTAAAATTAATTTTTGTTTTAACAGGTCATCTTCTGTCTGTAAAATTTTTGCGGGAAGAGCGCTATTTTAGTCGGTTTCCAGAAGCAAAGAGCGTCAAAGTTCCACTGGGCTTATCTCATTGAATTAGTTATATGTTTTAAAAGCGAGGTAGTGTTGTAAGTTAAACTCTGTATAACACTCATGTTTTAATTACAAATTAGGGTTAACTATCCATTGTATCTGCAAAAAGTAATCTAGTACGAATAAATATAGCGAAAGAATACGTTTGGGAACGAAACAGTTTTGTTGAAAATGGAGGAAGACTTGTAACATAAGCTAGACGTGTAGGTAGACTAGGTAGGATTTTAAACATGAAGCCTGGTGTGAAAGGGGTCGCTTTGAAGGAAGAATTTTTAAATTCAGGAAGACGGCAAGCAAAGGAAGGTTCATAAGACTAATTCACTTGTATTTACTTGTTCATTAATCTAACCTCATGTAACGTAAACATTATTTCTTTGGAAGAAACTTTTTATCACTATACGTGTATTGAGTGAGTACTGAGTACTATCCTTTAATTGAGTAGACTTACGATTAGTTTAAGTATCAGTGATGGACGATGTGCGTATAGTAATTAACACTGTTTTAAAATATTATCACAATGTATTAAATTACTGCATATATTGTAAATGTTTTGAAGTTTTATGTAATCATTTACTTGTGGTAATAATAATCATAATCATAAGCTATGCTATAGCATTGTATTTAAGTAAAGTTAGAAGTGTATGTAAGTAACAGATCACTGGAACACAAGATAATCTTCTCGTAACTAATAATGCATAATTATGTGAATATAAAATAACAAATCTGTTTTAAAAAGTGGCCTAGAACTAGACTGTTGAACGAATGAGTTGTTTTTGTGTTAGACGTAAGAGTAAAAGTTGATTCTATGTAGATTGACAGATGATAATGTGTGCGTCAAATTGTTAACTGATTAATTTTGAGAGATAATGTTTATTCTGAAGATGCACTGACCCTGCTGGGAATAAGGGATATATGAGGTTGATTGTCGCTATACTGTCAGTTTGTAAAATATACAAAAACCTTGCAAATGAAAGGATCTAAAGTTGATGCGTGATGTTGAAAAATACTCTACTAAACTTACAACAGACGTACATATAACAATGTATAATATCATTATAGTGCTATACTTATAGGTTACAATACAACAAAATGAAAGAAACTGTTACGTACATATGGTGAAGGTGTGTAAAGTTAACGAAAAGTAATTTAATTATTTACTAGTACTTCTACATAGGTAAATACACAATGTAAAATGCAGCTGATAATTGAAAATGACAAATAAAAGGAGCAAATAAAATTTCAGTTTTAATTAACATGTAAGTCGGACCCAGAGATCCTTGATTCAAATCGTTTCCAAAGTCGTTACATTTGTGAATACGGAAGGATAACCAGAATTTCCACATGGAACCATGCTCCATGACATAACTCCAGTAAGAACAGTGGCATTACTCATTGCATCAGTACATAACAGTGGACCACCAACATCCCCAGAACACGGTCCTTGGGCTGCATCTTCCTTTTCTCCTCTTGCGCACACCATAGTCTCATCAACATGGCGAATAAACTCATAACTACTTTTGCAGTCTGATAGAGACACTCGTGTCATGTTAACTTTTTGAAGAAACTGGGGCTCAACGGAAGGACCGCCGGGTGTTAGGTTACTTCCCCAACCTGGTATCGTACAATTTCCCGTGTATTCCGTGTTCAAGGTTGACAAAATGGCAGGTTGAATTCTTGCAGTAAATTGGAGTGATTCGTTGAGTTGAAGTAGAGCAATATCGTTACGTAAAGTGCTTCCGTCAAATTCAGGATGAAGTGTAACTGAAATTACATTTCTCCTTTGCTCCACTGCGCTGTCGTTTCCATCGGCCTGCAATATATGTGCCCCAGCAAGGATCTGTATTTGATTAAAATCTCTCCCTAGGACGCACTGAGCTTTAAGTTCCCCCCCAGCAAGCATATTATATGTTTGGTTAGTTTCGGAATTCCATTAGCCATGACTCTATTTATATTCGCATAAAAAGTTTAAGTTACAAATCTTCATTCATACCTGAGCTTATAATATGTGTTTGATTGAATATTGTCCCAGCACAGTAATGGTAGGTTAGGCCAAACTCCGGATTCATTTGTAACGATACTAACGATGGGAACTCGCCCTCCGTGCCATTACGACCTCCGATAATTTTTAAATTTACAATTGAACGGGAAACAGAGACACTGGTACTGCTCTTGACTTCCAGAAAAACTGAAACATATCATAAATATTTCGGAACGCGGATCGGAAAAAGATGACACAGACAAGCCATGAGAATTTTGGCAATAGTTTGAAACAATTCATAGTCTTACCAATTAAGGTAAAAAATGCCAATAGAGGCCCTTCAAAATATTTGTGGTTCCTAACGGCATAATATGATTTCGTCATTGTCAGAATGTCCAATTTTGTCAGTTCTTACGTTACCCCGTAGTCGTTTCACTGGGATTGAGCAGATAATTATTGTCAGTGACACAAAAATGTTCGGGTTCAGCAAACTAGAAATAATATGAGCAGAGCAAAAGACAAAGCAGACAATAAACGCCAATTGCCAATTGATATACATCCAAAACTAGAACTTGTAAAAAGTCCAACCAAACACCCTTTACCGTTTGCATAATTTTGGAAAACATGTCAAATTATATATTTCAGCTTGATAAATGTTCGTGATTTGATTTCAGTTATCTTTCTTTATAGGTCATCGTAACTCGTGTAATCATAAAATAAACACATGTAAAAATACAATATTATAAAGCCTCATCGCATCTCCGTCAGGTTGTAAAATCCATGTAATTCATTTCATTCGTTGTGGTGTCATTTTGTAATCATAATGTAAAGCAAGAATAGAAAACCAAATACACGAGAGACTACAAAAAGGTCAGGACTAGGACGATATCAAGGGGTGTTGTGTTGTGTTAGGTATTGCAGATTTGCAGATGAATTGTTGCATTATTGCATTGAGCTTACCTATAACCTATAATGTATGAGATGAGATACTTGAATCACATGATAAACCTTGAGGAAAGGAAAATCATTTGTGAAAGATTATATGGAGCCACCATGTGTAGGTAGCATAGGGATCAAGGTTGAGTCGGGTCGGGATCTGGCTTAGACTAGACATTAATTTTACTAACGACTACATTTGACTAAACATCTTAAGCTCAAATTTTTAAATATATATGCTCATAATACTTACCACATTTCACATCATCCTTCGTTCGCTCGTCACCGTCGTTTTTTCTTACTAATCGTCTCATATTTCGTCTTACAATTACAATTAGTCATCCTATATCCGTAATCCGTAAACGTTCACTCGTGAGTACGACAACGAGTTTAAAGCATCAGTATTATACGTTCGTTACCAGCAAAAAGAGCACCGGAAATACGATCCCATTCATATTGTCGTTTTCGCATTCGCCCCTCAATCTGAAGCATCCTTTGTTCCGACGGACTACTCACAATATAGTGTCCTTTTTGCAGGCCGTTATGACATTACCTGTTTTCATTCCAGAGGCACTAATTTACGGCACGACACGGTGCTGGTCTTTATAGTCTTACGATTAGTGCTCAATTATCCTATGTACATTCATAGATACGCAGTAACGCATTAGGCAGCGCAGTACGCATATTGCACACCAAATAAAAACCATTATTCGTGATAAAATACAGTACAGAGTACAGACACGAAATGAACCCATCTATCCCTTTCCTAATTCCTATATCTATCTCCACATCCTCCAACCTCCAATTCTCCATCTCCACTCTCTAGTTTGTAGTCGATCCAAGTTGGCATCGCATCCTCATCATCTCTCACACAGCATTGTAGCCCCTAAGTACAACATAACACGTTCCTTACTACTAGGTTAGTCTTATCTTAAGTTTACGTTTCTTACAGAGTAGAGAATACCCTGCATTTGCTTCATGTAAGAACAAGCGTGAGCGTGTAGCCTGGCACATGGCAGCATGCATGCAGGCAGAACCACGCTGGCCGACAGCCGACACTCTCCACGTCCCACTCAAGAGGCTGAAATACAAAACACCAAAGAATCTAATCCTTCCTCAAGATATTTAATGTAGCGTGAAGATATTTACAGAAACTCGCGAGGATTAAAATTAAGTTGTGGTGGGTTGAATTGAAGGTGGGGTGGGGTTGCAATAAAGCTGGCGTTCGTTTTGGCCATTGCTTTGGAATCGGGGATTCTGGATTGAGATTGCTAAAATCTGCCCACTCTAAACACACAAGAAATCCCTGAAACAGGCAAACTCAGAGTTTTTTTCAGACTGAGGAAACCAGGACCAAGCTTTCAAATTTCTGAAATTGTTACGCTCGCAGGGTTTTTCCGGGGCACAAATCGCAAGTTGGCAAGTTATATTGGCTAACCTTGCTAAAATTATAAACACTGGTACAAACATGTTATTTTTTTACATATTTAATTAGGCAGTACGAAAGTAGTACGTCGTATTTTTGAAATTGTTGGTTGAAGGGGAGCTGTCTGCTGTCGGCTGGCGAGTGCTTTGCACAATCACATTTTTGTGAATCGGTCTGTGCAACCTCGCATTCTCTCTCTTCTGCCACTTGAAGTCGATTCCATCCACAATCCACTGTATAAACAAATACTACATACCTACACACACCATTATACAGTCCCAATCCCAAATTCCCACAAAACACAACCAACACACACGTAGAAGATATTTTATACCCTTTCTCCTTCTTTCCAAGAAATATTTCATCAACCAAAAAGGCGGAATGAATGGACAAAAAAGCCGTTATTCGATTCTTTTAGAACTGTTTTGGGTATGTTCTTTATAACTACAACTGTATTATCTATGCAGTATGTAGATAATACATTACAATAAATAGGTTTACATACTACCAGCGTAAGCATCTTCAGCCACCTTCCAAAACCTACAGTAATTACCGTACCCCAAAACCCACAAGCTAGTCCAATTTCAATTCTCAAAATTCTCTCTCCATCCATTCCTCATGCCATGCCTCATCTCATACAATGCCAGTCTTCTTTTATTCCGTGTGTCCAGTGCAAATAACTCCTGTCTCCTCTAAACTTGCCCTTTTTGCCTTGGCATGACTATCAATTGATCAATTCTCCGATCCACTAATTACTTACTTAATACCCAATCCCAAATGCAAAATCTCGAGCATGCCAAGTTACACCATGCTGAAAGGCCGTTCTTTCAAGAAGCTGTTCCACAAGGCGACCAAATCAAATTTTAATAGACATTACGTATTATTTTGATAAACTAGGAATCAGCCTCACCCATTGATTACGTGCCGTTAGAAGGGGAGTAGTTAGTTTGTTTTGGTGGAAGAGCCAAGAAGAGTGAAGAGTGAAGCAGAAGTGAAAAAATGAGGTAAAGGGACAGGATAAAATCTGTCAGAATCGTCTTCTCTTCTATATGAAAAATTATCCTTATTATTAAGTTTATTATTAAGATTTTAGAATCGGATAAGATGTGGCTGGCATCTGTAGAATGATGGTTTAAAATGTTTTTTATTTAACTTGGATGGAAGCAGGGTGGACTGGCATGGATAGACTAAAAACTCACAATATGGAGAGCTCAGAAAAGTCTGATTGTTATACATTTGCTGTGATAGGTGGTGGGATTGCTGGCGTATCCTGCGTTGAGCAGGTAAGAAATTAACAAAATTGATATATGTACAACGGGATAAATAAATACACAATTATGCTCCATTTAACGTAGGTACTTAAATATACATTTTGCAGATACTTGAGTTCAACCCAGAAGCCAGAATCCTACTTATTAGTTCCTCACCGGTGGTGAAAGAAGCCTCCCAAGTGATTCGCCTTAGCAAAACTTTAGAAGATTTCATTGTTGTTGAAAAAACACTAAAGTCGTTCAAAGATGTCCATCAAAGTGTTCGAGTCGTGCATGGGGAAGTGTCTCAACTACTACCTGAACAACATGTAAGCTCGCCAAATTATCATATCAAGACGCGTTTTTCAGTTTTTCTCATGGTAAATCAATATACTTTATATAATGTGCATGAATGTTCTATAGGAAGTTATGATAAAATCCGGAGAAAAATTTAAATACCGTAAGATTTGCATCTGTACTGGAGCATCTCCAAAAGTATTATTTCCAGGCTGGGAACATGTTCTTGGGATCAGGGATACCGAATCTGTGGCAGAATTAGCTCACAGGATTTCAAAGTCTCGGAAAGTCTTGTTATTGGGAAATGGTGGAATTGCAACGGAGTTTGTGTAAGTTATTTTTAGAAATTTCATTGTAAATTGCAATGTAAATGGAATGCAATGCAATGATACTGATTACTTCGTGAAATTGTTAGTTGAATGTTCTGATGAAATGACATATATTGCAGGCATGAAGTAAACGGTGTGGATATAGTATGGGCAATAAAGGACAAATCCATTTCTGCGCATTTTGTTGATCCGGGAGCTGCAGAATTTTTTATTGAGTCAAAAATATCTTCAACATCGTCCTCAGAAAAATCATCTTCTAAAATCGAAAATAGTCAGGTGATTCAACCGTCATCGTCTGGATGTGGCACATCAACGGGCAAAAGCAGTGATAGTGGAAATACTATTTTAGCTACCGAAGATATCCCTGATAATATCAACAACACCTCCGCTCCTTCAAAGAGGAAAAAATACACGATATCGTCAATTTCCTGCGAAAACAAAGAATGCACAGAGGCGAACAATTTCGGGAGTGCCCTTGGTCCTGACTGGCATCAGGGTGTGAGATTGAAAGGGAAAAACATTTTTAAAAATGTGGAGATATTGTACGAGACAGAATGTAGGAACGTTATTAAGAAACGAGAAAACCCCGAAAAAGAAGGCGAAGACTGGCCAGTATATGCCGAGCTTAGTAGTGGTGTTGTAGTAGGATGTGATTTAGTTATATCAGCAACTGGTGTCACGCCCAATTGCAGTTTATTTCCGTGCTGTTATCAAGATCCTGAAAAGGGCATTTTTGTCGATTGTGCACTAAAAGCATCAGCCGTGGACGTTTTTGCTGCTGGTGATGTGTGCTACCCTACATGGACCTGGAGTAAACACTGGTTTCAGGTAATGATGACAATAAAAAGGGCAAGATTTAGAGTACGTACTTGCAAACAGTTATACTCCATGCAATCATTGTTTTTGTTATATATAGATGAGATTATGGACCCAAGCTAGACAAATGGGGCTTTTTGCTGGGAAGTCGATGTGTGTTACGGTACGAAACGAAGACTTCCCAGATGAGTATGAAAGCATTGATTTGGACTTCTGTTTCGAAATCTTCTCACACGTGACAAAGTTTTTTGGATTTAAGGTAGTGCTATTAGGATTATTTAACGGACAAGGCCTTGACAAAGAGAAACAGCATCTTCTTGTCCGATGTACCAAAAATTTAGAATACATTAAGGTTGTTCTTGAGAATTGGAGAATGCAGGGTGCCTTACTCGTGGGCGACACAGGTCTTGAAGAAACTTTTGAAAATTTAATACTAAACCAAGTTGATCTAAGTCCGTACGGTGAAGATTTGCTTAATCCAGATATAGATATTGAAGATTATTTCGACTAATCCCTAAAAACTAAAACTGAAGAAGTCATGCAGGATATAATTTTCGTACACGGTTTATAGTCATATTTCGCAATGTATTTCTCAATTAATATTTAATTTATACATGACATCACGACACGACCGCGATCGGGGCCGGATATTTAACATTTCCGTATCTTATGCTAGTATATAAAACGAAAGTAATTTTACTATTCTTAGTGTTTGGAGAATTACGCTCTGAGACAGCGGCATAAGTCCAATATTTCGGCATCGCGCACATCGGCATAAGTCCAATATTTCGAATCGACATTGTAAGCGATGTAAACCTCAAACATCGGATTCGTTTTTATCTAAAACTTTAGTGTCTAGTCTGAAACTTTGATAAATCAAGCGAAAATGCTAAATTATGACAAATACCACGGTGGTATTACCACCATATAAATAACAACATGCATCGTTTCAACCAAATCCATAAGCTCTCCGAGTAAACAGTAAGCTGCATGCTTATATCCAAAACTGTGCGTCTTCTTGAGGGGCAACAGTACCCTCAATCTCAGGTTCTTTCATTCTGCTTTGCTCAGCCTCCTGGTAATGCTTCGCTAGCTTTTCGATGTGGATTGAAAAGCTGAATTTGGTCGCTCATTGATTCCGGTTTCTTATGATCTACTTGAGGAAACATTTTGCCAGCAGTCAAGCCGCTAGGCTAGCCAGCGCTTCAAAGCAAACCTGCAACGTAAAATAGCATAATTATTTTAACCGAGCCTTTCCGGGGTGCAATGTGCTGAATTCTAAACTGATTTTTCAAAAAGTCTCCTTCCGTACCTCAATCTTTTACAAGCTTCCGTTTAAGTATGATAACATTATAAATGGACGAGCAAGCAGATGCCGAAAGCTTGTGCCGGTGTAAAAGCACACATTCGGGTGGCATCCTCTGTCAAGGATGATTTCCCAAAATCTGCAGCATTGTTATTGCACAAATATACTGTATAGAATATATACAGTTTGTTAGTTTAATTTCATTTTAAATGGTACTTACGGAAGCTACATCTGAAACTTGTAGATTTGACTTCACTCCAATCATCCGTTCAATCCTTGGCATCGCTTCCTCTCGTATGATCGTATTTGCATGGCTAAGTGTCGAGTTTTACTAAGTAGGTACTAACTAACTAACTGTAGGTTTTGATATCTATACGCTATTCCGTAGGATTGCCACCGAGGTCACCAATAATTGCTTTATAAATACGCTAAGCTTAGGAATACTTAGACTTATCTGATATCATCTCACAACGTCGTATATGTACTTCGGGCGAAGCACAGTCGCACCTTCCGTCAGCCATGGCTGTAAATCTTGAATTTGGGATGAATGCATATGAAATGTTTGTTCTTTGTTAAACTAGACAATCTAGTAGGATGTTAATTTTCTCAATAAGCTATTGCGGTAATTAGAGTTGGAATGGAATATCATTAACAGCGTCGTACAAAGGCTTTGGTCCACAAACGTCGAAAAATTCCTTAAACTAAGTCATATTAGACTACTCCTTAAGTAAAATTTGAATATTGTCAAGTAATGGTGCTAAATAGAACATTAAGATTACGAGGATTAAGTGAGAAGTTCAATAATTTTAATGATGACCCGACGATGCCGAAGAATTAATGTTTATGTCTGTCACGCTGAAATTGGAAAAGTCTGCCAAGGTTGCAATAGTTTGAAATTTATGAATGATGCAAGCGTCCTATGCAATGGTAAATATCATATCACGCATCCTACATATTCTCTATCTTACAAGGGTACAAGGGTAAGGAAGAGGTTCTACTGGGGAAGGAATAGGTGGTTTAGGTGGCTGCAACGGTGATGATGATGGGAGATGAGATGACACTTCCCATATATTTTACCTTTCCCGATCCAACTCTGGAGCCCCTTGTTGCTCCGATCA
>JAANSN010000830.1:0-44706 GCA_036850665.1 Dicranocentrus wangi
GATAAGTATATAGTTCAAGACCTCAGGAATCAGGATCGATCTTGTTTTTTCCTTATCTTATCTCAGGGAGTCTGTTATCTCTTATGCAAATTGGGTACCCGATTTAATCATCATCCTTTATTACAACATTCCAATAAACAGTTTGGTTACATGAAAGTTTCAATGCTAGTTGGGAAGAAATGGCAAAAAAATTCGCACAAATCCCAAGAATTATTTATCTAAAGTGTTTTTTAAAATTTATTTTACCAATGATTTGATGCTTTGATTGGCATTGGCTGAAGGTAACGAAGAAAAAGACTTTTTTAAGAATAAAAGATCAAAGAAGGCCGGATAAAGAATAGATGACGGTTGGACTCTGTGTCCAGCTCAAACAAAAATCAGAATAGCAACAAAAAGTGTCCGCAACTTTGCTCCAATGGAGTTGGTTTGGTTCGCTATATGCAGCATTTTTGCCCTTTGCTGCACCCAGAATCATAGAAAACACTTCGGTAGCCATTCGGACACGGCCCAGTGGAGCAAACGGCTGGTTGATTTCCATTTGCCTGATCCTTGCAGGATATTCCAGCTTTAGGATAAATCATTTGAAGATAATTTCAATCATTTAGAAAAAGAATCTTAATGCGGCGATGATGGTCATCGCCATTGTTTTCCCAATCACAAAATCCCACACTGTGTTACAAACTATTATTATTTTTTCTCTCTCTAAATTTCTTACCAATACTGGTGAAAGTGGAGCTTAAAGTGAGCAACACGAGTGTTGCGGCGAGAGTAGAAAAGTGGAACTTCATTATGCTAAATATATATAAAACAAAGGCCAGAATCTCAACAACTGGTTGCGCAAATGTCCAGAGGTCCAAGTGCTGCTGGTATTCCGACGACGAATAAATTCATAAATTGAATGGCTCCAATATTGCCTTTTATACCCCCAACCTGTCTGGCTCTAACCATTCAGTTGTGATTTAATTGATGCAATATCCGCAATTAAGTAAGTAGTTCGTTCATCATTCATTGATGTGTTAATGTGAACAAAGGATTGTCTGACGTGCCCGTATCACAATAAATAAATGTCGTACACAATTAGAAATTGATGGCGGAGCATGCTCTTGTAAGTTGTTACGACTAGTTTATTGTCATTGTTTTTAATTATTCTGGCTTCCGCTGTTATTTTTTATGAGCTATCCGCGAACCACGTTTTTCAACATTGAACAGACATGGGTGGGTTCTGCATGTAGAATGGTAGAATGTTTGCAATGTGCTGAATCATCATGCCTGAAACTGATTTTCTCCACATGTCCACGTTGTGACAGAGGATGATTGTATCCTTTTAAAATGTTGATGGGATTCGAAATTGAGAGCTCCTTTCTAGTGCTTAAAAAGGGTTGCTATATCTTCTGCCTTTTGAAGAAAAAAACTGACATTATAGAAACATAAAGCTCGTTATAGAAATGCCAAATAATACACCCCAAAAAGCCGCTTCCTGATGATGATACTTTCTGAACTTTGCAAAATAATGTATTAGCTTTAATAGAAGCACGAGTCAGTAGGATTTGGAAGCATGCAAATGAGGAGGTAGCACAATGCAGTTTTGTATTTGTTGGGGGACTCAACAATGAATACTGTTGAACATTAACACAAAACTTTTTTAATTTTAAGAAACAGGAAAGGATCCGAATGTGCGCCGATAATACATAAACATTCTTATTATGTAATACCTATGCATGGAGCCAACAACTCAAAATATAGAAATCAATTTGCAACCACCCTAACAACGCAAAAATACAGCCATGTAGCAATAGTAATGTGACTGTTGTCCGCTCGAAAAAACGGTACCCGAAGTGGAATCAACGTGGAAGATAAATCAAGGGATCAAAAGGAGTATACAAATGGTATAAATTGACGGCATATACGAACATTGTTTTGCAAGCTTTGAAGAATGAATAATGACATAATATTTGTTAATTAAAAGCTGAAGAGTTTAACATTTAATCAGATCCACATCTGCAGCTCCTTTATTCGACAAACTGAATGTCGGTTTTTGTATTACGCCGCATTGTGTGTATTGGGTGTTATGGTGAGACGGGATACAATCCAGTCTCTATAGAAGTACATGCAAATGAGTTTGGACCTGAATAAAATTAGTGAATACCGAGGTAGTTTGGACCTGCATATAATTACTGAATGCTGAGGCAGTTGCGACCTGCATATATTATGGAATGCTAAGGCATTATGGGCTTGCATATAATTACCAAATCCTAAACAATGTATCTGGCATAGAATCCATATATATTAGAAACGTAGGTTCGCCGCCGGTCAAGTTATTTGTAGCATTTTAATCCAGAGCTGACATACTTAAAATATCGAAATTTATTGAAGCTCAGAGATAAAAATGACAATGAAAAGTTTCTTTTCCTTTCATAGCCATCATCTCTCAGTCTGGTTTTTGGTCTTGAACTTGCTAGTTGTTACTAGGATCAGACTCGCTCGTAACTTTTGCTGCTCCTGAAATAATATTGTCATTTTGGGGTAATTTGGTAACCCTCCCAAATTATGGTTCTGGTTTCTGGAACCCAGGGACTAGGGTATTTTCCTGTGTGACGCTTATACTCCTGGGCCGGACTTGTTGCCCCGTCTGAGGCTTATCTCTTGTGAGACTGAGGTATTCCGGCTTGGGACATATTTTCCTGTGTTGGAGGGATCTCAAGCTTGCTCTTGGTTGGAGGCTACCTTGGAGGCTCCCAGGATCGGATCGGTGTTTACCTCACCTCCCACCTCGGCAATCCCCTTCATCGGAGGATACTTACGGAGTAATGGTTAGTCATTTAAGACAGTTTATTGAAAAGTGAATTAGTATAAGTTGGAGGAGACCTAGTGTATTTATTTATCTCTTGCTGAGACCCTGGTCGGTAGAGGCAACTTCCATAAAGGGAGTTAAATTGCCAACACCGTCAATAACCAGGAGGCCTTCAGGGTGTCCGCTCAAAGCGCAAAGCCGAGAGCACACCATGATTAGTAAATACCGGAGCATCTTACGTATAGATTGTTAGGGAATGTTTCCTCCAGTAATTAGTTATGTCATTAAATAATAAAATAGGATACGTAGTCGAGTGCACTCGGAGTATTATTTTAATTGTCTGGCCGGTATTTATGTACCAGGTACACCGGTTCGTAATAGTTCTTGTAATATGATTTATTCCGTTTGAGTACTTAATTAAATAAACTCACTCAATGAATTAGTAATTCCTATTCAGTGTAGTTCCGACAACTTTGTTCACATACATTTAAACGTTCATGCAATTACATTCATATTCTCGATTCTCATTATTCTCAATCATTCTGATTCCAAACCGTACCGAACATTTCCGTTTAATAGTAAAGGCGAGTGGAATTACCGTTAGGGCCACTAATATCATAGTCAGATTGCATAACAATTCACCGCTCCCCTTTCAACGTGAAACGGTAAGGATAACAGACCACCGAGCAATCAACACAAACTTTTTCACAAAAATCATCCAGTTTATGTCGCATTTGCATTACAAACCTACTAAAATTCCCTCTAATTCTCGATTTTCAAGCAAATCCCCAAAAACTCAAATGTAAATCCCTGAAATGAGTTCTGCAAACCCTTTTATAATACCGACATTTCAAATTTTCCAGTAACATCCTGCAAAATGAGCCGCTTTCTAGATTCTAGGCTTACTTAAAGGTTTAGTTCCCTCTCCGAAGGACAACGTAATCAGTGGTTAGCGTCATCATCACTCCGCACTCATCCTGCTACATAATGACATAATTATTAAGACAAAAATGTGTACCTATTTTATCTTTCCGCCACTTGAATAAATTTCTCGATTATAACTAGAAATGATCTAGAAGTAAAGACGTTTTGATTAAAATTTATGATTCCTTTTCTGCCATTTACTCATAGATAATAAAAAAGGACTGGCTTCCTTCATCTTTAAATTTAAAGCACGTTAACCGTTTGAAATCACCAGGTCTGGAATGGAGATCGGTAAAAAGAAATTACAGAAAGTAAACGAGTAAGTTGTATTTTTTCATCTCATCTCCCAGTCGCCAAAGGAGGATCAATCAGAACGAGTAAATAAGTGAACTGGTGATAATCAAAAGTCATGAGAAACCTCCACTATTTTACATTTTTATCACGGAGCAAGTTCTGAAAAACTATTTGGAATTCCAGAGAAAACTTTTGTGGTGGCGATCAAACGGGGAGGGAAATCAAGTGAAAATTTTGGATACAAAAAGCATATATTTTCTTTGCATACCTACGCATATCTGTACCGGGGAAACGCAACGACGGGGAAAGAAAAGGGTAGACGATTGGCTGTGGCTTTATATTTCTTTGTGGTCTCTGGCATGTGGGGTGATACAAAGGTAACACTGCGTTTTTCCTGCTTTGTCTCCTCCGAGTCAGTCAGAATCCTTTGAAGCATGTAAGATAAGACGTGACAGGTAGAAGCATAGGGTAACTTTGTGTATATTCGAAAATAAGCTTTATTCTCTGTTTAACCGTTTTGATAAGCCTACACGCATTCTGCCAGAATGACTTGTGCCGTCATCTCATCTCTAGTTGAATTGGAGGGTTAGTTGAGTTTACATAACGGATTTGAAGTCGACACTCACTCAGCCAGACTCCCAGCACAAAGATTCGTTCTGATCTTTCCCTTGTCTGCCTGCTTCCATATTGCCGGCTCAGAGTGTACTCACTCTGTCTGGATACCCGTTCAAAAGAAATGGAGAATGTGAATAATCATGAATTCATGCGAGCACTGAGAAAACATAAAACGATGATATGACTGTTGGTTGGAACAATGGTTGAAATGGAAAGAAAGCAAGCCTTGTCTCTTAATTTTTGCTGAGTTTTTAAGAAACAATTTGAGTCGACTCCGTTGCTTATGCATACAATTTTCAGCATGAATTCGAATAAATTCACGGTGCCCATTAAAATTATACCGTTCACTACACTTACAATTGACACTACCTAATTAGTATGCCCGTAACCCTATTTAAATACTCACAACAGATCAATTTTACTTTTCTTTATAAGCATTTTCCTAAGTTGATTTTTTGCTAGTCAGCAATGTCAGCATGCACAGCTCGGATACCCGTTGCGTTCCCCCAACGCTACAATGTTAACATATTCACTTTGATATTTTTTCTAGCGAATCCCCCGCTTGCCAGCTGTGATCTCTCTCTGTTCATCTCTTCTGGTTTTCAACATGCATTTTCCCTTCTCCTTCTCGTCGTCACTCGTCATCTCGTAAGAATCTCTTGCCACAACTCGATCTTGTTTTTTACTTCCCAGAAGATGAACTTTTTTCTATTTGTCAGGGCGAAAAAGGATAGGGCTTCGGTTAGTTTTTTCTCCACATTCTAGAGATGATGTGGTTTTCTTGGTTTCGCTCGTTTTTAAATAAAGTCCCGTCTCTAGGTAGATAACCTGGCTTCATTGCTGCATGTATACACCTTGCTTTTGTACGCACGCACACCATTTGTATGTTTTGGATGCACTACCACCAAACCACCTTCACATCGTACCTTCACCTTGCACTTGATCTATGTTATTACTCTGAACATTTTATACATGTTATACATTTTAGTGTATACACTGACTAGTCAAACGAGAATTGAGCAAAGAAAAATAAACTTTTTTTCGAACCTTCAGAAAAAGAATATCTTTAACCAGAAGCTATGTTGAGCTACTTCAACGTTCTCTATTTTGAGAGAAAAAATGGGAAAGATGAGGTAGGAGAAGCACGATTGTAGTTAGCCACGGAATGATATGACTTTCTGGATGATTTGCCTGGAGATATATGGCATCACGGAGTGAATGCATATGAAGTTTAGTGAGATGGATGCATTCTTTATTGCAAATTTTCCCCCATTTTTTATTTAGTTTTTTGGTACACATGATATCCTCAATTGTCTAAAGTTCCTTTTTATGGGTTTCTTCATCCTTTTTACACAAAAAAGAGATCCTCTCCAGAAAAAAGTTTTTTCTTTTGAACAAGAGGAAACGTATTGGAATAAATATGAGCTACTTTGTGGATATATGTATTTTTGGGGTTTTTTTCTGAAAGTTTTGATTTGCATTTTATTCCTTTGGAATTGGAATCAAAAAAGAGGATTTTGAATGTGATCCGCATAGAAAATTTGTGACATGCGTGAAGCTATACTGAGCTTCCTAGGGTAAAAAGAGAAACCAATCTATTTTACTGAAAGACGAATTAAACGCGAAAGGAAATGAATTTTGATAATGCTCCGTAACAATGTTACGTCATGAAATCCTGTGGTTTGCAAGAGTTTTTCCCTCAACCGATGTAATTTTCGTTGAAAAATAAGGTGGAACACTTGATGAGAAAACCGACCTGTCATTATAATCCACTTCTTTTGTTCCCTCACCTTTGTCTGTATGTACATTTGGATTTCATGTGTGATAAACTGGGATACCGTGTGTAGCAGTCTACAAGCTTGAAGTCCATTTTGGGAATTGCCACCATTCTGAAGATCTAGACAGGACAGGAGGAATTATTAAAAGTGAGATTCGTATGAATTACAATGTTGCATTTTCAAAGAGATCGGGTCATCCACCTATTCATAAAAATCGCATGATATGATGTGTAAACGTGGATGTGTAATTGCATTGTTTGCACCTGCACCATCTACAACATATGAAGTGTGCCTGATGGGGTTAAGGAGGATGGTCGGAGCCAAACTGATCATTGTTTACTTGCACAGGTGAAATAGCTCTACTTTGCTTTCGAAATCAACATCATTATTTTTTTTAATGTTTGACTCCTGATAGGAAATCTTATACCGGTCGCATCAAGACCAGAATTTTATTCAACTTCGAAAAATAAGCTAGGAATATATTAATCACAGTTAGTTCACTATATATATTTGTGGCAGACACCCTCACACCGAGTAGAGCACAAAATCATTCCAAAATTCGTAAAAGGGGTGCAAGGTTATATAGTAGAGTCTATTTGAATTCCCAGCTTCCCAACTTTAAGCATAATCTGTCCCTGAACTCCCTAAGCTCCTCGTCTTTTATGAAATTTGGTCATAATCAATCAGGCCAATCCAACTGGTCGAACGTGAATAAAAGTAATAAAAGATACTCTGAAAGGATTACATTTTTTCAGAAACGATCTCTGCTCATCAAATAGGCATACCAATCCAACCAGTTTTCCCCTCTGGCTGCTTTTCAGTCCTTAGCAAAATGGCAAAGTCGAGTAGTGCGAGGAGCTGTCCGTTCTGTGTAAGTAGCTGGTTAACATTTTGCTAAAAACCAATAATACTCTTTCCTTCCATCATTTCAATCCCACTTCCAATCCCACAGCAAGAATAGTATTCAAAAACGCTGAAACAAAATGCGAGAGCAGACAATATCTACCTAGTTCTAAAGGGATATACGATTCACAGCCGATAATAAATAATACGTGAAAACGCAATAAAAAGTAAAAAGACAAAAGTACACTGGAGAGTTATTGCTGGAATTAACATGCCGTCTCTGCATGTGTTTGCATATATTACGAAATCTAGCGCAATATGAGATTATTACTTATACCTGCTTTTCATTCACATACTTCTTTGAAGGTAATTATTTGAGCAGTTTCTCTTCGTATGCTCCTCCAGCTCCATTTTGATATATTCTTTCGCACTGGCAATTGAAGGAATACCCAATCATTAAAAATCCTTATTGTGTATCTTATACATTATTAATCTAATCCACCTGATTTTATTGGGTGTCGGACATAGGTTGAGTAACAAAGAAACGGGAATTGCCATTACTGGGGGTTTTTTTAGTGGACGAAAAACTTGTGGGTGAAATAGTTAATGGAAGAGAACAGTTTTAGTAATGGCTGAAAATGTTAATGGGCAAATACAAACAAGTGTACCACACGGAATAAAACCTAGCTCATCGCCAAATCTTTATGAATCGACCATATGATCTTAACCAAACAAGTACACCTCTCACACTCCAACACAGCCGAACACGAACCCCCAACCCGGTAGAAAACCCCAATCATCCCAATCGGACACTCCTAAAACAGTAGAACTACTTCTATCAATCTGTAAAGTAAAGTAAAGTAAAGTGAACATTCAACCTATAGCCGAGGTCAGAATGCAAGAAATAGAAATGCCATTTGTAATGCTGACCTTTGACCCACTTCCGGTTGCGCCAATATGCTCAAACTCCAACCGAGGTATTGAGAAGCAGTGTGTAAAGTTTCAATTTGAAACTCCAAAGCGTTCTTGAGATATCCTGTTCACGGAGCGAGCGAGCTAATAAAGGAACGCCAAGATGACTCCTAGAAGAAAATGAACATATGCAAACATAGAAAATTCTCTTTCTTGGCTGGACCTACGAGTAATGTGTGGATTTCATTCAACTCATATCATTTGACAAAAATGTTTTTATTTCCCCCTTCGGCACCATTTTTTCTAGGGGAAACTACAATGATAACATGCTACGAGTGTTCTTTTCCTGACGACTTTTCTTTAATAATACCTGTCCATCAATTCATCAGCGTTTATGCAAATTGCAAAAATGGAAAATGGTTGACTTGAAACATTTGGAGAAATGTAACTAGTAAAACTGGTAAACGCTTCATGAGCTTTTTTGATCATTGATCTCTAGCTTTTTTGTTACAATGGATTTACCTGCTCGATCGAAAGTGTATTGCTGGCTTTGATGTTGCCTGTAGTTGTGCACTGCCATAAGCAGAATGGTTATTTTTTGTGAAGAGCTCATGACGTTGCTAGCTACTGTTACCGAGGGGGATGCTCATGGAAAGCACGAAATATGAAGTGTATTGAAATTAACTTCATTAATTCTTCCTACTGGTCCTTGTGTGCCTCTGGTAATCCTCTCAGCAAAACTCCAAATGAAATACAAACTTATCCTCTTTGTGTATCCCAGGAATGAATGATTATTATAAGCATAGCCAACAAAACCAACGCTAACGCTCTTCTATTGTTTTTTTTACTTTTCGCATCATCGGAGTTAAAAGGGGCATGGACCAATTTCGAGATAAATATTCTCCTCATTTACTTTCCGTTTACACTAATAAGGACCTCCGTGATAGACAAAATAGGATGCCCACGTAGATTCAATCCAAAACCGTAGAATGGAGATGATATCAGAAAAAATTTTGCCAAAAAACTCCCCACTCAACTCCCATTTTAAGCAATCAGCTTAAGTCCACAGAGCGAAAAATTGTGCGTATAATTTTTTTGTGAAACAAAAAACTTTAATACATAATCATCAAGACACAAGGATAATGATAGTAAAGACAATAGATAGCAAAGGTCAAAGCCCACTTACAAAGAAAGACTCATTTCCCCCTTCTTTTTTCCCAAAAAAACAATGACTAGCTTATTTTCTCATGTGAACATTCTCGTAATCCAAGTGTTTCTCTGGAGCCAGGGAACTGGAATTGGATTAACGGACAAGGCGGCTTACTTTTCATTACGCTTCGTTATATATACATATACAGATACACACACACACGCGTGACAAGGAAATCTTTTTTTGAGTGTGTATAGCACCAACACTGCAGTTTTCGTATTCTGAGAAATATCCTCCTGCATACACGTATTAGATTAGCGCTAGCAATTTGGATCAAAGTAAAAAGCGGATGATGATGATGAGAGTCACATTTAAATTTAAATTCATGCATAGGGACAACCTTCATTTCAACTCATTTCGAGCACTTTTTCCCTAGCACATGCACGTCCTCTCTCAAATGGGAAACAAAAGTAACAAAAGAAGTTGCTGCTGGTATGAAACGCAAAAAGTATTAAAGCTTATGATTATGTGTACAAGCAACATCATCTCCCATCACCGTCAAACACAAGTACCCTTTTCTCCACTCAACCCCTTCCTCCAGCAGACTCCAGGAGAATATTTGGAAGCTTTAGTTCGACTCTATAATATTGTGCATATAAGCTTAGCTCCTGTTATCCCCGAGAATGTACACTTTCTCTCTTTCCGGATAATAATAAGGGTTCTGGATAGAGGGCAAAGTCATTGGAGACTAAAATAAAGGGGAACGTGACTTCCCTGTATGTACGCCATTTTCGCTGGTGGCTGTCTGCCTATACCCTTCCCTATTTATATTTTAGCATGGCTTTTTATCAGCATATTCAGCATTAGCACAAAGTGTCAGTAGGCCAGGAATGAAGTAATTTAATTTAAATTCCATTTTGGGTCGATACAACACCATCAACAGCGGGAGCGCATCAGACAGCCGGGGAATGAGTGGGAAGCACGCTATCCTCATATTCTTTTTTATTCGCAGGATATCCAGATAAAAAGGATTTTGAAAGTGGAAGCCAATCAGAGAGTGGGTTTCTGTTTTCCTTGTAATTTCGCCGAGACAAGCAAAACAGACTTTCATTCACTCCCATCGCATACCTAAGTAAGTACTGAGGCGGCTTTCACTCTGCTGACGAAGGCTGGCTTAGATAGAACCGAAATCTCTACCATTCCATCCTTTGCATATTTCCCTGTGTCCATTTTGAACGCACCCGATGGTATCCATGTTGCTGCGGATCATCTGTTCATGTAAATATGCTTTATTGAACTCTCTACCTACAGGATTTTGAACGGTGGAACACAACAATACTTCGTTAACATATATAACCCGTCTTTCTGCGTGCATTACGGTTTCCCCTTTCTTTTTAATCCAGCTAAACAGCTAGACACGAAAGAGTAGAATTTGCCTGAAGAAAGGATTAAGGAGTACAGCCACGATGATCGTGTCGGCGACGATGCTATATTCGTTCTCGTCAGTCAGCCTCAGCCACGATATGATAATATTATCCCATTTTATGAATATTCAGCGATTTGTTGCTAACGGAGGAAACACGAGTCTGGCATGATTTAGAATTTTTTCAATCTTTTTCAAACATGAGGTAGTGCATTATTTAAGGTGGATGACAAGCCAAAGACCAACTGGTATTTCCCGATGACAGACAGATTAGTTGCGCAAGTACACCCTCGGTTACTCCTGTCCTGTTTAGTATTCATGCTTTTGCCCTGATCATGTCGTGTGCCTCGATCCGTGGCTTCCACAAACAAAGTAAATATATTCATACACAATATGAAGCAATTTTGAGTTTTTCAGGAATTCGCCTATCAAATTGGCATGAAACAAGGAATTTTTTTTTATGTAATGCAGTTTACTATACCTTGAGGCAGCTCGGCAGCAGGGAATTCCTGCTGTGTAAAGTACCAGCAAAAATGGAATATGAGTTGCAATTCTTACTTCGCAGCTGGGTTGTTCAAAATCAGACCCCAGAGTACATAACAGTCTTGACTCTTGAGGAGTTAATCAATCCACAGATGAGAGAGATATGACAAGTGAGCAAATACGAGTAATTCTTTTTTCGTTGCTTTATGAACACTACGAAAAAGGCGGTTTCTATTGATAATGAAATGAAAATGGGACGGTTGATATTTTGTTGACATGCCGTGAACTCTGGGTTACTAGCTGTGACTCGTAATAAGCGTAAGAATGTCGTAAAATGTTTTAACATTATTATTAAAGTTAATAAGTTATTGGAATTGGCAGAACCCTAATTGCTTCCTTTATTTTAATTTTCATGAGCAGAATAACTGATCTACGTTTAAACTATAACTTTCAAATTGATTTGAGTAACCTTTTGAAACGACTTCTTCTTCTTGCTTGCTTCAAATTCTCCCGGAAGAATTAACATTGACATGTTCAACTTTTTTTTTTAGCTGTCGACTCCCATTGTCTACCACACACGGTGATCCACAGGTGAGCAAAGATGGAAGCCAAACAAGTGGGAAAGGATCTGGTTACTCATATCAAGATCAAGTTACTGACAACGACAACCCTTCTAAGTATCATGTATTACACCTCACCGCGCTCATTCCTTCCAAAAGCGATACATTAATCAGTAGGTTTCTTTTTTTACTTTACACAAAAATAAACCTTACATTTTCCAGATTATCATACGTGAGCTGAAGCAAACACAAACGAAACAAAAATTACCACACGCAAATGAAAATTTAAACAGTCTTGTTTGTCTGTCTCCTATTCCTTTCAAAGCCCATCAAAATCTTACAGGGAAATCGCAAAGCAACCTCTTCCTTTTAATCAAATGGCTTTAATTTAGAGCCGGATTAAGATTACTTCAAAAAGTACGACCCACTTGTCTCTCAAGCAGAAGGGAAGCGACCGCGGCACAAAAGATTGGAAAAGATCCTCATGGCGGGGAGAGGGCGGTTCTTAGTTCTTACTATTTACGAAGCGAGACAATATCATCAACATTATCATCATCTAACGTAAGAAAATCCTGAACTGGACCAGAGAGACAAGACTTTGTTCGAAATCTTTTCTTGTCTGATGACAAAACCAAAGGATCAGGATGACGATCACGGTTCGTTCAGTTCCGTGGAGAAGACACTTACTGGTAGTAGTAGATATATTTTGAGCAGAAAAAACCACTGACGACAACGCAATAAAAAAGCGGCAGGAGTAGACACAGGGGGCAAATTATGCAGACTATTAGGATGAGAACTTCTTGCTCGGTGCTCTTCAGCTTAACTTTTTGGCCTGGATGCCCTCTCAGTCTTGCATATGCTGAGACTCGTGTATCAACCGGAGTACGTGAGCAGCTGAAAACCAGGAGAAATAAACTTTTTAAAAAGGAGAAGGAAAGTTAACCAGGATGCATTGTATCAGATGTAAGTAGTGAAAGGGGAATCTCTCCTGTGGTAAAATATCACATGCTCTCTAGTATTTGCAGGGGCTACACTTGCACTTCCAAAGACTTCTTGGAAGGAGGGAGGCTGAAAGAGTTATCTCTTTTCCCGGTCGACGAAAAACGAAAAACTTGGACTACATCTTTACCCTCCTCCACAATGTATGCAGTAGCGGGGGCTTCCATGTGCCAAACTGCATTGCAAACGCGTAACAAGACAAGGACAACTTTTTCCATAACTTACCTTCTATACAGTTGGCTGATTGCAGAGGAAAATGTAGTTCTACACATACACTTTCTCACTTGCTATGAAATTGTTCAAGCGGATAAAACTAGGCGTCCTAGTCTGCTCTGTGAAATTGCCGTAGTTTTTTTGCTCACAAGAGTGGAGTCTAACAAGGGGAAAGAGAATGATAGTGAGAACGAGAATTCAAAAAATTTCCACAGCTTTTCTCCCACCATTGCTAATTTTGGGTGAAGTGATAAATTTCCGTGAAAAAATCAACTCGGTTTTAATGATTTTTCATGAAAATGGGGATGCTGGCCTGGCCCAGAAGTGTTTAAAATATTTTCCTTCAAATGAGTTTCCGTGTCTTATCAAAAGAAATATTTCACCCGTGCATCGAGCAACAGGACTGGAGACCCCTGTTTTTACCATTTTTGATGAAGAAATTTTCATATTAAGGGTTTCTCCTGATTCATTCCCGGACCCGGATATATCATACATATGCATAACGTGCGCATTTCCCCAAACTCTCCTTCCCCCACTTCCCGTATCTATTTTTTTTCCTTCGGACTAAAATAATTAAAAGGGTTTGAGAAACTTACGCTGTGTACATATATAACAGTTTGCTTTTCAAGATACAAAGTTTATGAGACGGGTTTAACTCTCGTGCATGATATTAGCAGAGTAATAGAATCTGCGGAGGAAATTGGTCTCGTCCCATGTCCTCTCAGCTAGGAAGTTTGGACATATGAGAATATTAAAGGAACGCCACGCGCTAACCATCTTGCTTTAGGGTTCCACTCGTGTGGAAATTTCCATCTCACCTTGTTTTTTCCTTTGGTGCCAATGATGCATGCCAAGATAAAAAAAATGCTGGAAGTATTCGCACTTCGCAGTAGAATATATTAAGGGGCACATGTGTCAATGTAGAAAGTGTAAACACGAACACGAAAGGCGCACACGTGCTCAATCTTCGAATTTTTAATGGCCAAACAGAGTGGACTGCTGCTGCTGTAAAGGGGAACAGTAAATAGAGAAAATGCCGATGGTCCCTTTCCCCTATTTTGGTATTTTGCTTATATTATGTCACACAAACAGAAGCTAGTAGACACTTATCGTAAAAGTGCAAGAGTTAGGACACACAATATTTGAACATGATAGGTGAACCTGCACCAATTTTTATTATAAATCAATATTTGAGGATATGGGTTGGATGAAGGGCAAACGAAGTGAAATATTTAATAATGTGAGAGTGCTCTTGCTCTGGACAGAACAATGCAGACTGACACAGATTCTAATCTGTTGGGTCGTGCTAAATGGAAATGGGGCCACCTGTGAGGGCAGGGAGAAAATATTCTACCTATATTGTGTCATGAGAGAGATGTGCTCAAACTGGAATGGACAAGAAATTTGAATACACAGCAGGAGACTTTTAGGTTTTTTGGTATGTGCATAAATGTGTATTCATAGCTTGGACAGTTGTGAGATACACGAATGCCTTTGCATAAAAGCTGCAAGTGTGCACCCCATACTTACACGTGCATTGACAGGAATGACAGCCATTTATTGGTAAATCATTGTATAACAACCACCGGTGGAACGAATTCACAAATTACGCAATTTGGTGAAAGTTTGAAGGAATTCACAAATTCGGTCGCATGATCGTTGTGAAACAAACAACGTATTCACTTCTCTTGTTATGCTAAATGCTGATAAATTACACGGTATCTCACAATGTCTTCAACAGCCGTATACACTGTCAATCGTCACAGAGCACATTAACAATTCACATTCATCAACACTCATCATATCACACGTACACGTACATGCTTGCCATGCCGTTACTGCAGCCATATTTTTATCCTGTTATCCTGTTAATCTACATCTTTGAACCTGGCTCCAAGTGGCTCCAAGTCTCCTTTCCAACAGCTTCTGATTGAAAAATTGCACTTTTTTCATAATCTGCCTGAAAAATGACCAATTTAATTATTAGCACATATAATGCATTTTTCATGAAGTCGATATTCTCATTCTCTCCAAGTTCAATGCATAATAATCCGTCTTACAACCACATCCAAGATCCACCCTGCCAACTTTTTCGAAGATGAGCAACGTTGGAAATCCATAAAATCAAGTTTTTCCTCTCGACAAAGCAGCAGACTTTAACACGGTTTTTGATGAGCTGCTGCACTTCTCTGAATGACTGAAAATCCCCATTTTACCTTCCCTTACACTCTTAAAACTCGTATTATTATCCGTATGTATTCCATCTTCGTCACAAAACTTCATTATATTCAAGCTCATTAAAATTCAGTCAAAAGTTTACAAAATGTACAAAAAACACTTTCTGTTTCATTCCTTTTCAAGTTTGCGTTCCCCGTGCATATAGAGAGCTCCTTCGACTACCGACGTTAATTAAAGGCACGGAGGTGTTGATCTCGGCTGTAAATATTTGGTCATGATGTGCTCGTAACGATACAAATTACTTCATGTTTTCCCCATTCTTTCAACCAGCGCATTTTTTGTCTTTCTTAAAAAGTGGCCGACGAGCAATAATAAATGTGCAGTGCTTTAAGTGTATATACTTTTTGAGAATGAATCACTTTGTTGAAAAGTGGTAATTCCACATTACTCTCCGTGAGCAAAAACTACAAGTGCTCATTCACGTTTTTGTCGACGACAGGATTATCAATATTCTATTCTTATATGCAACAGTTTCCATTTCTTCGAAACATTGTGTTCACTCACATATTTTCAAAAAATGCAAATCAATATAGGTAATTGGCTAAGCCCTGTCGGAATGAGGCAGTTTGATAAACATGAACTTAAACATGATCTGCTCATAATATCAACCAAAAAATGCAATTGATATGCATTTAAAAATTCATTGCCTTTTTAAAAGTGACTGCGTGTTCACCCTCCATAGCTAGAAGCTGGGACTTGTTCGTGTTCGTGGTTATTGTTCCTGCGTTCATCAACTCGTGGTTTTTGTTAGGTATATGCACCAGATTTTTTGATTCAGCCACCCGGCACCCATTCATTTCATCAAGTATTAGAGAGAGCACACAAAGTCATAAAACTAGTTAATGGAC
Source organism: Dicranocentrus wangi (assembly GCA_036850665.1). Taxonomy (NCBI): domain Eukaryota; kingdom Metazoa; phylum Arthropoda; class Collembola; order Entomobryomorpha; family Entomobryidae; genus Dicranocentrus; species Dicranocentrus wangi. The sequence goes on from JAANSN010000830.1 coordinate 16,072, forward strand.
CGCCATCACCTTGGCTAATAAGGGAGAGTAAGACGGCAAAGCCGGAAGTATTTTGAGCCGTGCATGAGATCCAGGACAAATTTTTTGCCATACAGTTTTTCTAGGTCCTATACCCAACTTTTTCCCGGGGACTAACGAACCTGTAAAATGTTATTTCTTCATAAAGCTACAAAAATGTACTTCAAAGTCTTTGGGTATTTTTAACCGTTAGTATAGTGAGGAACATTCAACATGGGGAAAATGCAAACGTGGCGTGACAGAGCGGGTGACTATTTACAAAGTAGTCTCCCGTAAAAATATCCCTAATAACAAATACACGGACCGACTGACATTTGAAGTGTGGTATTGTGTAAACGCGTCCCCTTCTCCGTCCATCAGTTTCACCATGTTTGTAATAAAACTTCGCCCTCCACTCCCTAATCACGGTAATTAATGAGTTCTGAAAGGGCATGGAATGCATAAAAAGCGAAGGTGTGCACGATACGAGTATTCCACCTTTCAACCTTCGACTCGCCATCACTCTCGGCTCCCCAAAAATTCACAGGAGTCCAAAGTGGAAAACACCAGGTCAGGCATGAACACTTCTCGCTCGCATACACCCAAAAAACTACAAACTACAGGGGCTGACCCAACATCCAACTCGGGAACTGCATGTTAATCCAAAAAAAAAAATCTTTGAAGCGTGTACCCCAGTGAAAATCCCATTTTCAGTGGATAGACAGCAGGAGAAAAGGAGGTTGGACAGAAACATTAAAAGTGTGCAAAAAGATTACGTATTACGTTCACATCACCGCCGTGTTCCATTTAGCTGCCGCGTTTGATGATAACTAGGAGAAAGGGGCTGCCAAAAAAACGGCAAGTGTACTGTAAAATTTCTTTATGTATCTCGCCAGTTCATTATATATTTTGCTCACTAACGAATTTGTACTTGCTATAATAACCCTCATCAGTAGGCCGGTATGCAAAACACGCCACGAAAATATACAATTTGTGTTTTTCTCGACATGAAAATCCTTCCTTTTTCATCGTCCCGTCGTCAAAAGGGAGGATCCACCTTTCCTTGCAGCATTTATGGAACAAAAAATGAATTGGATTTCTATACTGAAACCGGAGGAGTCAAAGCTGTCATAATATCCCGTTGTAATTTGTAAGTTGATGTGATGCGACGCGTCAACCCTTCATTTACCTTTTTTATCAAATAAACAACATGTCACGGAATGTTGCCTCTTTCGCACAGACTGACTGACTACATGACTACAACCGAGTCGAATTAGACGGGTGTTTCGTGTGTCTGCTAATTTGACAAAAAATAATCATACTTGATTTCATATAGCACTATCTGATAGGATGAACAATTTGTGCAGAGGTACTCATCTTTTTTGCCTTTTATGTGTGCATGTGTGTGCTCATTAATCTTTTGAAATGCCATTAAAAGAGGAGGGCAAATAAGCTCTGATTCCTGCCTCCACAAAACTGATTTTTTTCTCTCACTTAAATCCTTTTATTGCAAAACACTCATTACGGTGGCGTTTGAAAATTCGTGAAAAAATTCCTTTGTAATTACATTTTCGTGCCTTCCAGCTAAGGAGCAGAGCATTTGGAAGTACCTCTCCTTTAATTCAACTCTCTCAAAAAACGACTGTAAAGTTGACAACCCCGGGGTTCAAAGGGTGTTCGCATGAAACTTAACTTGCTCCAAACTAAAATATTGTGGTGTGTCAATTGAACCAAGGCATTTTCCCCATTTTCTCTTCTCCAATTGCACATGATCCATTTGGGAGGAACTTGGGTGGCGGATACACAAGAGTCTACCAAAGTTTCCTTATTTCCCCATCCTTTTTTCCCCGTTTGAAAGAAAGCTAGGCATTCTAGTAATTCTGGCGAAACCGCAAATTCTGGTAATGACATCAACTTTGCACTTGCCTGTTCACCCGTGCCCCGGTTGTGTTGTACAGGCTGAGGCATTGAGTGAGTCACTCTTATTTTAACTAATGGGTGATACGGGGATGGAACTTGCTACAACCTTCTCTCCCACCAAAAAATGCAACTATTGTCCCGAGTAGTTTGTCCTCATTTGTGCTCGACAAGAAACGGGAGGAATAAAACTCTCAACTCTCCACCATATCATCTTATTCCCATTCAAAAAGAAAAGAAAAAGCACTTACTGAACCCAGCTTACTCATTCACCATCTTCCTCTCTGCATTTCAACAAGGAACGGGATTTTTTTCAAGTTCACTTCCTGTGTGCACACAAATGTGTGTGTAATCGGCTTCAAGAGAAAACAAGATGCGCGTGCAATTTATACATTTCTGGAGGAGCCACGTCCCTATTCTTTTTCCAGAGGACAAGACAGGGGACTCGTAAAAACTAGTCTCGCGCCGTGCACATTGTGATTGGTGAGCGAAGAGGCGGAGAACAACCAAATCCCATTACTGTTTTTCATACCAACATAATATTCTGTCCTGTTATCCGGAAGACATGTTTATGCATCCCCATTTAGCTTTAGGAAATTACTCGTTTTGCAAACTACAGGTATCCCTATTCATATCCCTATCCGAACAATATATGGAAGGATAATTCTTTATTTCAGTGTTTGAAAAATACAGGTACAATACGTATACGCATACTACTTACTACCAATATGCCCTGTTCCGTAGTCCACCTTGACTTCCGTCAGAAGGAATGATGATCTCAGAAAACTTCAGAAAACAAAACCGCACTCGAGGCAACTTTTCCCGCAACACGACTTAGAATGCACAAAGCTGGATGATAGTCACATGTGTCATGGTACAAAATCGTGGAAAGGGAAACGACAGGAAAACTATTCTACTTTTTGAGAGACCATCCAACCATTAATTTTTAGAAATTCGTTTTTTTTTCATCGTGCGTGGGTATCAGCGAAGATGAGAAGACGACATCCTATGATCATAAAAAAGGGGAAACCTTTCTTGAGAAAAGGAAAACAAACATTTCTTGTCATTGTATTTTTCCGCATGCGGGAGCCGTGTGACAAAGTGGATTCATCTAGGGAAAGTTGTGCATTTAAAAGCTAGAAAGGACGTTTCTCCCCTATTCATCTTCCAGTCCCAAAAAAGAAACTTTTTTCTGTTTTTATTCCGGTGAAATATGGGATTCTCCGAGAACCGCAACAAATGTTCAGTTTGATTTACTGTTTCACTTCACAAAAGACGCCTGATTACTATTTATTCCAGAGTTATTTACGCAGAGAGTTCTGAAGTTATAAGCGCAAAATATGCGAGTTTTGATTATTTACCCTGCACGTTCATCCAGGAAATCATTAATCAATAAAAGAGCAAGTGAGCAAGAACATTGGACATATTCTCAATTACGTGGTGCAACGGCCGTGAAAAGTTATGCATTTCTAGGCGCTGCTCCAGTTTTATGCACAATTTTTATTACGCAATCAAACCGAAATGAAATGTGGAATAGGTCTTTTTGTTTCGGGTTTTCTCCCCTTTCCCTTTTCTTTGATTTCCATGATGAATGCAGGAAGAGAAATAAACAAGAGCGAGCTCTTCCTGATTTTTTTCGGTTCCTCCTCTCACGCGAGAAGGGAAAGTTGCTTTGCCGCTAAAAACACGAATCAAGGTAAATGTCATGGTTTGGAGCTTTCTTGTCCAACCAAACCCCTCTTCCAGCAGGAAAAGTTCCCTAGATTTTTACCTCATTTTTATGGACATCACCTTCCGCCTTGTTTGTGGATCTCTGTATATTTAATGGGGACGAACACTGGGTAAAAGTGCACCACAAGATTCTCAAGTTCAGAGAAAACCTGAGATTTCAGTGGAACATAGTGCGTGCTTTTTATAGCCTTATTAACCCGTAATTTTGTAGCGTAAATATAACTACGCGTTTCCCAGGTACGAAGTTGTCAAGTTTCTCGCCCCACTGGCTCCAAACTTGTGTTGTGAGTGTGACTAGAAGGCGAGAATATAGTTCCCTAGAGTGCTTCAAGTGGAGTTACTGGTGTTGCTGCTTTAATCCCGCCCGGGCCGGAAGAGTGTTTGGCCAAAAGCTGCATTTTCCGTGTTCATCCATGTCCATCCACCTATATTGGAAATTGGAACTATAAGAACCTCCAAAATACCCCATTCCCATTCATTGCAACCAAAGGGAAACGAACCAGAACAGGATAATCTGTTTACTTTTCTCTCTTGGCCCTTGTCTTCTATAATATTTGCTTGTTTTCAAATTTCCTCTCCACCATCTCCACACTGTTTATTTTAGCATTCACTTTTACACCATGTTACACCATCATTACTCTCAAACTTGTGAATATGTAAAAACCAAGTGTTCCCGGGCCCACCCACGCCCTGGAAATGAACTCAGATTTATGCATGTAATATATTCCATATATACCCAGTAGCAAACCCAGACTCGTAAAGTTTTTCCAGTGATAAGTACGCTTTTATTATTGCACACAAAATCATAACAAGTTTGCTGGAGAGAGAGAGCTATCTCCACCACCGAAACTTTTCCTCCATTTTTTCTCCCTCTCTGCATTCTTCCTCAAGTAATCAACTTCCCAGTTTCTGCAAAGTTCGTTAGAAAACTCGAGATTATGCAGGGAAATAGTGGATTTAAACAGGAGGAAAGCAGATCTGGGCAGCATAGCACATTCCTGAAATGAGTTGCTGCTACCCAGATAAGATACTCTGCAGTCTGCACCACCCACCCAAGTGCGTACTCCCATTTTCACTGTGCGTGCTACAAAAAAATACTCGTGTGCGATATGGACACGATTATGATGGGTATGGAGATACCGGGAACGGACTTTTTTGTTGTGGCTTTTCCCCTTTTCTGTAGCCTCGTATCCCATCACTCTCGAAAACCATATGCCTTTCTCAACTAAAATCTATGATGATGAGGGCAAAAACTTGGTAACATTACGCAGTAACACATATACATGGCTACATGCTTTGTATGCATCCCCGAGAAAGTTCATTTTTTGTATGACCAAACCTCTTTTTTCACAATGTTACCCATAATCATAATAACTTTGAAAAGGTCAGACCATATGCTGCTACTGCTGCCTTCATTGTTCCGAGAGAAAAGGCTATCATGATGATTATGATGAGGGCATAGAGTGCCACTCTCAGTACTGCTCTGTTTATCATGCACATTCCGCAGAACTCCGAGTTCATCATCAACAAGAAAAAGCAGGTTTTTTCTAGCTAGCTGGGGGTATATTCGTATACACCCAACAGAGCCCGTATCATTTTTGGTGGTGGGAAGCGTCTGGAAAACAGATGGAGTCTGTAAATTGTTAACCATATACATACAAGGGAACTTTATGAGCTTTGCATTTTTCAAATATTTCTCTCCAAAGAAGCCCATCTTAAATGTTATGCGCCGGCTCATTTCTCGTAGGATTGAGATATACATTTCCATTCATTGTCTATTGTCCCCCTTCCGTAATTAGATTAAGAATGGTTCCTCTCTAGAAAAAAAATACACTACTATTGGGCATTTTTTGAAAAAGAAAAAAAAGTACGGCAGGAATAGAAAAAAAAGCGAAACCAGAAGATCTTTGGGAAACCTCAGAAAAACGACAAGACAAGATATTCAACTTTGACGTGGTTTCCTTCCTCTGTCTCCATACTCCCCACCCGTCCTCACAAACCGCAAAGGGAAATCTAACAATTGTTCCATGTACATACACGTTTTGCTGTAACGCTATTCAACGGTGGTGTATCATTTCTGTAGGATGTCACGTCACGTGTGCCATGTAGTCTACTTTCCAAGTGACATCCAGCATGCATTACAAGGAACGACAACGACATCATCCAAAACGACACGGAGCCGTGTGGTTGGATCTAGTTCGTTACCTTAAAGTTGCCACAGAGTGCCACATTCTTTGCAAACAGGTCATGCATTGAACACTTTCGCACTTCCGCTTACCTTTTCACGTCTTCGAAGCTACTTCCTTGACGGCAACCTGAAATTAGAAATAATTGAGTTTGATTAGTTTCTTAGCTGAAGAAGCCTTGAGTCACTCGCCTTGTTCGGAGTGGATAGGAATTTTATTGCTTCAAGCATATCTGTATAATTAAATACTGGCTGCCTTCACTCATGTTTTCGATAATTTTCCTAATCATTATAATCCCCGGATTCAATTACCAATCACCAGTAATTACAATCTGGCCACTCTCATCATACATCTTACCAAAAAAGCGCAGAAAACTAGCAAGTGCGGACTTTTTTTTACCCAATCCGATGATAATGATGCATTACAAGGAGCGAGTTCATTAGCCATATATTACACCAATTATTTCATTGAGACAGGCAGCAACAAAAAATGAGAAAACGGGAACTTCCAATAATTACCTGACATTATAATATTCATGTACTAATTCTTGATACAATACACCATCTCTTAAAAATCGTCGCAACATATGCAACTCATTGTGTTTGTAAGCGAGCAGTGCGCAAATGGGACTTCTAGTTGATTTCGTTTTTTATTATGTATCCCATCAATAACAAACAATTAGGTGCCTGCATAGTAGCCAAGGCCGGTGGAACTAATTGTAAGGGAATCATGAAATAAGCGATCTTGCATAATGGCCACACTGCATTTAAAAGAAACTAATATTTAAAAAAAAGTAGGCACACTTGCTTATCCCCAACACGTGTACCCTTTCTGAACTCAACTTGAGCAATAAAATTTATGTAATGCTCCATCCATAAAGAGCATCTCATTTTCGCGTTGAATTTCATAAGTACATTTGAAAAGGATGATTTTTTGGGTTGGGTGCTATTATTGTTTAATGAGTGATGACGACGATGAGACGAGGCGCCCGTCCGCATACAAAACAGCTCATTGCCACCCCAATTAAAAAAGTGATCTACATCTCAGCCATATCTTTTGCGCTAATGTGTCATTTGGAAAAGTTAATGGTCTTGTTTCAACTTAAACTGCAGTTTGATTTGCACACCAGCAGCAAAGCATGGTTGATTACATCCGAGTTATGGGATGCTAAATAAATGCTTGTTCTCATCCCAATTTCCCCTTTCACAATGCAATGCCATCGAGCATGAACAAAATGAAATGAAATGATTAGTTTCGTCTGAACTCCTTTCTCGCTTGGTTGTAGTCAAACGGAACTTTTAGTCAACTCGCCGGAACAAAATACCCATACAAGCTTCCCGTTTAACCCTATATATTCGTATGGGGTGCAGACGCAATGTCAAATTTTAAATCCCAAAAGACGGCATCCCAAATAAGTTTTTCTGGCCATAATACGCAAATCCAAAAACATATATATTTTTCCAAAAATCGTCAAAATAAACTTCCATAATGAAAATTCCGTCAGTCTGAACGTTTCTCCACATATTTTGACAAAGAGAAAAGGTATCTTGTGTTGTACAAACACCTACTTGGTTTTGCACGACGTACTACGTTCGTAATCTGTGTTTACAATATCCTTGAGTTTCCCAATCGCTCCGTGTGTTAGAATATTCTCAGGAATCAATCGATTCATGATTGCGGCTCTGAGTTAATGGCTCTGATACTTATTTGTAGGTTTTGGGGATTCAATCCGAATCTGGACAGGCAAATTGTGAGTTTCATCAATCAATTTTAACTTCGTTTTTAACCAAACTTAGTCTGTGGAGTGAATTTATACAAAATATGTACGTGATATTTTAATACGAATATTCTCGTGAATGTGAAGCATGTAAATAATTTTGAAATTTTTGTCACTGGGTCAAATTTTGCATTTGGGATTTTGGGATTCGATGCGTTTGGGATTCCGTCATGAAGCCATTCAAATGAGCTTCATCCTTATACATCGCTGCGCCACCAGTGCATGTCAACCGAATAACTCGCATTTTCTCAGTAATTGGAATGACAATGCAGTAAAATCAATAAACCCACTGGAGTTGGTCCAGAGCTAAACACGGAGAAATCGTTGCACAATTTTCTTATCATAGCTTGTGCTATTTCCAAAACCCTACACAACTTGCTAGAACGGAAAGAAATGCAATATTAGCCTGGCTGTGACTAGTATGCCGTTTTTTACGTTTTGTCACCGTGCGACTGACAATTTGCGTTTCCTAAACATTATGACTTGTATGCATCATACACTGAAATATTTCCGACAAAAATATTTTCACTAATTCTCAATGTGGAATATATGTACATCATGTATACCCCACTTTGACTAATTCTATATAAAAAACGGAGTGATTAATCATGAACTAGTGTTTCCCTGCATTTTTCTGCTTTGTCAAAACCCTCGTGTGGACTTGCCGGCGTATTGCAGTAGAACATTCGAGTGGTTGCATCTCTCATGTGATGGCTTGATGAGGATATGAGATGAAAGTAGTCTTTCTTTTTAAAAAAAATCTCCTTTCGTATACGTGCCTACTAGTAGATACACTTGTAGACTTGTGTAACGATGTAAATTACGTGTACGAATCCAGCCTGTTACGTAATTACTAAATGGTCTAGTGAGTTTTGAAGAAGTTTTTTCAACGTAAGTTCCCACTTCTCGAGACTTTCACGAGATGATGATGAAGATTCATCTGAGTTTGATGCAAATTACTTCTCTCTGCTGCTACATCTTGTGCAATCATTTACAGATGGCTTGAAGGAAGTGAAGTGGAGAGGGGATATGAGGATAATAATGAGCGTGATCATATATACAAATAAAATTTTGTGACGAGTGTTATGAGAGGCTGCAAAATGTGTGGAAGAAACTTTCCTGTTTCAGTGTGCTCTCTACTCACTCACAAAAGATGTGATGATGCCCCTTGATGTCGTCATGAATCTTCATGAATTGTGATCATCCTCGTGTCATGTCGTCACTCTGAACGACCCTTTCAGCCACTTCACACATTTTGTATTTTACTAGGAGAGGTATTCCGCAGTACACTGTAATGATGAGGCGCCGTTGAGTGAGCACTGAGCAGCTTTAACTGCTCTTTGAACACATTCCCAATATATTTCGAGTGGGAATGCGCCACGAACAGCTAGTGAAACATACGGAAAATGGCTGCTCATTTGTATAAAACTTGACTCTGCGTTAAAAAGTGGACAATGAATGGAGGGAAATGCCCATGTTCTCTCGAAAATCCTGTTTGGAGTAGTTCATGTCGGATTAGTCTAAATGGAAAGTGATGAGAATGGGATTCTCGGAAAGCTGTCCCTTCGGACTTACCAGTTGGTTTTCCAAAAAATGATTCCAGAAAGGTCATCCGTTAATTTAAAACGAATGAGACACTTGCAAAAATTTGGAATACACAGAAGAAATTCTTTGGGATGCTAACCAGATTTCTGACGACGCATGATGTAGTCCAGAACCATTTAGTAAATAGAAAAGACGACATCATGAAGCTTTATTCTCATAGAGCGATCTCTTTTCTTTCCTAATGCTATAAGCTCCAGCTAACTCTGTTATGGGGAGGACCGTATAGCTCTCAAAAATGAAATGGAACTTCCAGCAAAAAACGTAGGCAGTATCGTATCAGTATACCTACCCTCTACTCCCCATTTTTTCCAATTCCACGAAATGGAAAAGCAGAAAGTACGCGGGTGACACTTTGATTTTTCTGGTGGCAGAGCAGAAGGTCCCGAATTTCTTCAAAGTGTAACGATTTAATCTCAAGAAAAGGGTATGCCATTGGAGGCGAGGATGGTGGTAGCAAGAGAATTTCCCTTCTTTTCCCACAGCTCAAACTTTTTTCTTGGGAACATCCAGTGACTAACTTTTTGGTGGGGCATGCACATGCATAACGAAAATGTTGAAAAGATGTAATGAGTTTTGAAGTTGAATCTTAATTAATGGTAATTCATTGACAGCATTTTATTGGATTCCGTATTTCTTGTTCTTTCTGTCTTCACCGCGTAACGTTTTTCTTATTTCTTTCAATGCATAACACGTGCCTGTGCGAGTACAGGGCAGTGCACTCTAAAGTCTAAAGAATCCGAAAGTTTCCAAATTTTCTTACCGTTCGTTCCAGTTTGTAGATGTGCAGAGTCTCCAAAATGCACTGAATGGACTCTCTGCGTGTCACTTTTGCGTGATAGAGTAACGATTATTACGCAGCTGAATGAACATGAAACGCAGTTATGCTTTTAGTTTGTCTGTCTGTCTTTCCGTCCGTCTGTGTACGCGATCACTTCGATATCCTCCGACCGATTTTGTTCAAACTTGGTATGGACATTCCTTAGGGGTCTAGGAAGCCAAGGGTTGACTCCAACTCCCCCCCCCCGATCGGGTCACGGGGGTCGGAATGTGGCTCACAAATGTGCCAATCGGCAAAAAAAAATTATTGCATAAATCGACAAAGAACTTTTACAATTAGATAGAGTCGATAGAGTATTGCGACGCCATTGATGGCCCTATTGCTATAAATTCATTCAGCTACGTAATTTCCCTCATGTTTTAACATGACTAGTTTCCATAACCATCATCCCCTTCATATCGGAAATTCTAGTCAAAGTCAATTCACAACCTTAAAAGGACAAACTATCAAGATCAAGTCATCTGTAAACTGTAACTGTTTTCAAAGTTACAGCCGGTTCCAATATTTCGCAACTCTCGTCTTGTGCTGTATTAAATAGATGATTTTGATTTGGTTTTCTAGCATTTTTCCCGCTTGAAAAAAGTCATTGGTTCGGGATCCTCGTCGGAATACAAATATATTTATTCTGAGGAGACAGCAGATTTCCATTCAAACTATTCTTTTGCAGCATGCATGGATAAACAGGGACGCATTATATTCCAAAAACTTGATTTCTTGTATTGTCCCACTTTGTCCCGATTTCCACAAGATGCTTTTTTCTCGACTCAGTTAAATAGTAAACTGCGAGCATGTGTACACACGCCCGATCCCGAGCAAACTAGGACATTTGCATTCCTTGCCTATGTGAAAATCGTGAGTAATGTGAAATGCAAAAATGTACGAAACTCACAAGAAGACGGAATACATATAAAAAGACAACGTTTCCGAAGATGAACCCTATTGTGGTAGTTTATAGTGCTGAGTTTTAGTTATGTGCCATGTGTACATGGTACATTATAAAAACAGGACAAACTGACATTGGGAATGGGTAAAATGTCTGTCCCTTGTATCTGAATATCCGTATTTCCGCGCGATAACGCCTGTATGCTTCATCCGATTGACGCTAATCTTGATGTACATAATAGTACATATTTATTAGGTATTTAAGGCAAACCCCTATTAATTTTGGGGCAAATCGGTCTAAGGTCAACCAAACAAAGAAAATAATATATCAAACGGACAAATTATGACACTACAAATGGATAAAAGAAAGACAAAAGAAAGAATTTAATAACCTGACCTGGGTCAGAGGTCAAGGTAAACCCAACCTCATGCAACATCTCGTAAACTAATTCTGACAACGAAAATGGATACATATGATATGAGCAAAACTGAAGAACTGAATAACTTGATTTAGAACAGAGGTCAAAGGTCAAGTCAACAAAATCCCATATATCCAAAAGCTCCAAAGCAACAAATTTTTAATGCTAATTTCGGAATGATTGATTACTAATTAATCGATTAATTACGTATAACAACCAATTAATCAATTGATTAAAAATATTAATGTTGAACATGGCACATCACTAATCTGATTACAGATTTTATTGAACTATAGGTATGGCAATAATGCGGTGTGTGCACGCTCCCTCACCAGAAAGCTCTCGTTATGTGCCAGAGGCATCCATTGTGTTGACAATAAATGTACGGAAAGAGAATGGAATACATTATTGTATCGAATATAATATGCATGTAATATGCATACATTGCGATTTTTTCAAAATATACTTTATACTTTTTTCGCCTGAGTACGAACTTTGTACTACAAAGTCATATGGAGAAACGTGGTGAAAGGAAAATTACACACATTCCTCAGCGCACCACCGTACATTTACACAAGTACAAATGAATGTTAAACTCGACATTTTCTTCTCGATTGGAAACATGCTCCATCCCAGACCAGACACTTGAATAGAACTAAAACTGCGCAATATATTCTCAAGAAAATCTCGCCTTTAAAAAAAAATGTAGAGTTCCTGTGTTGTTCTTTCTTTCCATTTTGCATTTTCATGACATTTATGCATACAAAAACTCATAGCGCTCCCGTCTTTTATATTCCGCCAAAGCTGCGTTTCTTTTGGTTTTCCTTTTGAGTGCTGCCCCTCCGTAAGCTTTACTACTCAACAAGGAAATATTTTACGACAGTTCCTATCTCGCAGGGTTTTCTTTAATCTGATAGGATCGAATAATATGGCTTTCCGATGCGATGCAATTCAACCAAAAACGGTTGTTCTATTTCCATTCATTTACCCAAAAAGAGGGAGACACAGAGCAAAAAAATCGATTTCACATTCTATATTGACAAATCAACTGGGTAAGAGGATTGTGACTGGGGTTGTTTTGGCGGACCTGACACGGATGGCATGACATCTTTCATGTAGCGTGCAATCAATCTGTTTGTTGTTCCACGATTGTTCCTTTACCGATATACGTATTTGAAACTTAATTCACCTTTTCCCGTTTATTCTTCCGTTTTGCCATCCATCCCCAGGAGTAGACTAAATTAGTCACAAGAATTCCATAAAAATACCTAATATATAAAAGACTACACATGTTCATCATGATCCACATCACATTTTTGGTGAAAAAGCAGAACACCTGCTGGCCCCAGAACAATACGCTCAATCAAGGTGGCAACAGGAAAACTAAGAAAAAGGCTTCTTCGCTCACGAACCCCAGTTCACCGAGAAGACAACACCGTTGAGGACCACCAAGGGCGTGATTTCTTCGTCAGCTGGTGGTATCAGTCTGGCACAAAAATCTGTCTGGGCTTTGATATACATTTTATACGAGCTCAGACATAAAGGGAGAATGACGATTTTTCTTCTTTTTTATTTCACTGAACTGTATCATTATGTGGAGTTGATGCTCTGATCATGTCGTGTCGTGTCGTACTTTACCTCACTTCACCTCTCTTCGTCGGATTCTTTTTTCCCAAAAATGGAAGAAAACAAAAGGAAAATCTACATAAAGACAAGACATGGTTGAATCACTTGCAAACATGCAGCCATCCATGTTTTCCCCTTTTTTATTATATTCATTTCACACGTTAGTTACCCTTATACATCTCGACAAAATAGACAATAGATAGACAAAGGGGAATATCTGTCGCATCTCTAAAAAATTGTGTATACAAAATATATACTCCACGATCGATCCATTTTCACCTGAACTACTTTTTACCTTGTTGTTTCTGATTATTTTTCTGCATCGTGGCAAATTGTAATAGACAGTCCCATAAACCTACTTAATACTTTTTTCCGGGGAAATCCAAATCCTCCACGTTTTTTCCCCACAAAAAACCCAAGTCCTGAGCTTAGGTGAAATTAAGACATGATTCCATCTCAGGTTTTGCACCCAAACCACGGGAAAATGAGGGGAAATGAAACGAAGGGTGAAAGATGAGAGAAAATGTGTGCAGCCTTGTGAGGTGCATGACTGGCCGCAATATTATATTATATGCCCTGTATAGCATCAACATTAACAAAGACCAAGGAAAACTAAGTTTCTTTTGATCTTTTCCCCTTTCGCTCTACTGCTTTTTTTCCTCCAGCCACCATTTCATAACCACATAATACCCTCTCACGGAGAATATCTTTGTGGTTTTTTAACTTGATAATATCTTCGTATCTTATATTTACTAGGTTGTTTACGGTATGTCAGCTTCAAATCATAAAGTAGGCTGGTTAGTACTACAGAAACACGCTGTCAGTTGCACTGTTGTTATACAAGTCCCAAATATGGAGCCGCGTGATGTGAATGATTCCTTCTTTGCTCCTTTCCCACCACTAAACCCGAAGGATCCAACCAAAAGAAAAATGTGATTGGGAGTGCAGGAAGAAGACGTAGAAAAGAGAGAAAACTGCAATGGAAAGTGAAATGAAAACGTGTGCTGTGCTGTACTTATAGGTAGGTAGGCAAGTAGGCACTCCATATCCTTCTCCGTACGTTTCAAGACGCTTCTTAGGAATGTATTTTTCGGTACGGTATAGCTCGTATTTTTTGGATGGATTGCCTTGTATTTTTCGCAATAAACCTCTTACACGGTTTAACTCCAAGAAAAGAGGAAAAGCCCCAACTTTATCTTTCCTACACAAACTCCATGTGCAGATCCTGCGGTTTTTTCCCTTATCCTACTCTCAAGAGGTTTTTTTCTTAATAGACTTGTGAGCTAAGAGAGGTAATTACATTTCCCAGAGTATTTCCTCTTTCCATTCTTGCCAGCGGTGGTGTACTGTGTGTGTGCAGAGCGACTTTTCCCTATCACTTTATCTAACACTCTCCTCTCCTCTCCTCTCCTCTCCTTTTCCTCGGGCTCGCATTTCCCACTAAAAACGCGCTGCTGCTCCTCGTCGTCAAAAGAGTAATCATATTATACATATGATGCACTTTTTCTTGTACATTTTGCGTGTGCCACTCATTCCCAATTTGCGCTAGGGAGTGGGTCTGGCTGGCTGGATGGATCGGGAAAAGTGAAAATCCCTTTTCTTCTCTACATACTTTTATTCCATTTCCACATGTTTTGTATTTTGTATTGCACATACTGGAACTCCATTTTTAGTAATCTCCCACTTGTTAAGTGTTTGCTGTGCATTTTTCTGGGTCAAATCTTGGAAAATAGCATAAATCTTTGTGTGTATTCATACAGTATGCACTTTTTTATGAGCTTCCACATGCGTGATATAGGTCACTTCCAAAATGATAAATTTTCCATTACAAGGACCTACAGAAAAATTGATTTTTCTTTTTAAGTATTACTTCCTCCCTGACTCGACTCCCGGTCGGTTGTGACGTGCCCGTAGGTTTTATCTCGCTATTGAAATAGTACGTGTGAGTTACGAATTAATCATGATAAAGTCAAAAATATTAGTTAATATGGGTTCCCCGTGATATAATGAGGAAAGTGGGACGTGTGTACGCCGTGTACCTGTGAGCCCACCCCCTCTTTCTGGTTGCCAATGACCGATAACTCATTCTATTCAAAGTTCAAAACTGGTTAAAAATTAAGCAACAAAACATGCCTTGTGGAACTGTTCCCCCGAAAAATAGCCATGTTTTCCAAGCTCCAACAATGCCAAGAATGCTATCGCCTGGATCTGGTCGTTAATCACCCAAGAAAAAAACCCTTAGTATTTTTCGCCTTTCATCAAGTAAAACGTAAAGCCCATTAAAAGCAGATTCCTTTTTACAGTATCTTCAAAATATATATTGTGTAATATCTTTTTCCCTATCTAAATATCTTTTTAAAACATGAAGAAAAAATGCTCATACGGTTTAATAAGGTGTAAAGTGTAGGTAAGCACGGTGAATTAGACTCGAAAACTAAACAATTTTACTGATTGTTCAACTGGTTGACTGTATAGAATGAAAACATGTTTTCAACAGTGACTTGCATGACATTCTCGTTCCCATTCAATTGCTCCTTATCATCATCACAAAAAAAAACTTTTTTCTTGTGTAGCATTACATATTATTACATAAAGAAGTTTCTTTCTTTTAGGAACAAGCTGTTACTACTGTTAACCCACTACTATTTTGTGTCGTGTCTTTTCAGGGGAACCTTATAAAAGTAGTAGACTTTCAACATTTTTCCTGCTTGGAAGTGTGTATAAGTCTCCCAAAGGTCCACTTGTTCCTACATTATTACCACTACACACTTGATCCCTTGGGTTGATACGATTATGTTGAGGGAAGGAGGAAACAGAGAAAAATCCATTTTATATCTGAAAGCGCACTCCACATCTTTAACTCTTTTTATTTCGCTGTGGTCCGCTCAAAGTCCTTTTAGACTTCTTAATAGTTAATTTGCTCCTGTTGTTGCAACCACTTTTTTGTGTCAGGTACAATACCGTTGGATGGCGGACTCAGGTAAAAAGAAAGTTTTTTCTTTGGGAACACACAAACTTGAAACGGTTCAAGAAAGTGGATTCAGTTCAGAAATACCAAAGGGTTCTTTTGTGGAGAATGGGCTATTCAATTCCTATCATTCTCGTAAGCTTTGTTACATTTTTTGGTATAGTAAATAGAGATTGAAGATGTGATGAGGTCGATCACAAATGCTTACCTGAAAAAAAAGTCGCTGATTTCACTTTGTCGACCAATGCGAAACGTTATTGTTGGAGTGCTTTAAACTTTTCATGAACTCCCATTTCCGCAATTGTCCTGCATGTACATAGGGGCCTAAGTAAATAGGGAAAAGTTGTCGGAGTGGTAGAGAATGAATTGGAGACGCACTTGCTCCTTGCTCATGTCATAGTACGTTGGACTGCTTGGTAATAATCGTACAGGCTCATCACATCAACATGCCTAATCCGGAATGTGGAACGAATTGTATTGACTAAAAAGAAATACACAATCTATTTCTAAGGATGTTTTTCCTTTCTTAAAATCCATTTGCCACACACGCAATGCGCATACTTTCTCTTAAAACTAAAGCCTGGGAAAATCTCTTTTCAGCGAAGTCCAAAGCTGACTCATTCAAGTACTGTTCCACATGTCAATGTCAGGTGTAATGAGATGTTGATACAGAAAAAATGAAATATTAATTGAAGTGGATGGATAATGTGTTTAAAAACGCGTAGTGAAATAGGTAACTGGTCATCGGCTAATATTGCTTGCGATGATCATGCGGGGCCACCCAGACAAAACGCTTGGTTCGGAAAATACATCATTTCTGCCTTCAGGTGTGACACATCCACTCAAGCAGGATACAATCCAACTTACTTTCCAGTTTTTCTCTCATTAAACGCCTAACCTTATGGCGATATGTGTAGCATAATTTGCTCGTGAGTTATATGCCACCTTAAAGTCAGGGTAAAGTAAACAAGTCGTAGTAGGTCTTGTCTTTTAGTCTTGATACATGGATTCTGTTAAAATATGCTATTGTACGATGAATTACTGTTCATTTTAATTTTTGCAGTTAACAGAACCCTGCACACTTCTCGGGGTAAAAAAAAATCGTTGAGGTGGTCTCCTCTTCCTTTGTTTGAGTTTGGATGAAATGGGACAGGTATCACATACAAGTTGTCATGCTGCGAGTTGAGATAATCAAATGTGTAGCAATTTCTACCAAGATGCAAGTTTTTATAAGATGAATGCATCTTGTATTTTGTACAGTTATCTGCATGTTTTCGAGTATCAGATGTATCAAAGATGATGTTGTTTAGACGAGGATACTTGTTAACTGTCTGAAATATGATGGACAGGGTCGTCACTCCAAATTAATATTATATGTATGAAATACGAACACAGAGTCAGGGTGAAAAATGGAGACAAGTGACCTGAACGAAGTTCTTATGATTTTTATCGTGTCTGGCTCAATTACTGATTAGAAATTCTAATTAACTTCGTCTCATTTCTTGTAATTGAGATCTTTAAGTAATCCGCCTGTAATGAGTCGAACGAATGGCCAGTGTCCTCGTCGTAATTAATTGGGGCAGTAGCCAGCAGCGCAGAAAGGTCTTTTCACTTGGGCAATCAACGCACAGTCTTACGCTATTATTCTGTGAGACTTATGTAATAAAAAAGTGTAACATGCAATAAATGATATTTTTATGATTACCTCCATCATCCACATTATCGTAGACCCATGTATACACTTTACGTGTGGGTATTCGCCCATCAGCTAATATTATGCATGTAAGTTTATATAATCAAAGCAAGGATCTTAATGACTTCGGCAGCAAAATGTAACTCGTTAGTTCGCTATTATTTTCTTTGGGAGATAGATGACTGCTAGGGCTGCTCACACTAGCCCCCATTTCAATGCAGTTATACATATACTTGCAGTTGTGCACACAGCATGTAATCTGTTACCGTTGGACCCACAAAATGCTTTTAGGGATCTGAATCAGTGCATCTTTTAGCAATCAGTAGACCAGGCGGAATGGACAGGTAGGTGGTAGGTCTGTCTGCCTCCATATTGTTTAGATAATAAAAACTAAAGCCACCTTGGCGTGCGAGGAGAGGCTGCACTGGTATGTCACACACAACAGGTGAAATAACGGTGATGACAGAAACTGGCTTTGAAAGAATAATTACACGAACATTTGAAATGAGTCAATTTTACGCAGTGCTGACGTCTTTCACTTATTTGTGTAACATGTAAAATTATCAACGTGAATGTTAATCGGCTTAGATTGGACTATCACCATAATATCGTTCTTCTGGAATCAAATAGGAAGTTTGAAAGTAGATGAGTTGCTCATCAATACTATAGTTAAATAGTTCATCAATAGTTAAATTACAATATACATTTATAAAATAAATGGATGCGATTAGGTACTGTCTCTTGAAACACTGGATCAACCTTTGTTAACTAACTGTTAAGCGTATGTAACATTTAATATAGTTACGCAGTCTTATGGCAGCGCGACCACGTACCTTTGTAAATAATGCATTTTAACACGTTAATAAGATGAACTGAATTGAATTGATAAGTTGCGGCTCCACAAAAAATTGAAAAAAGCCAGAAATTAAAAATTCTCTTATGGCTCCTTCAAAGAGGACTAACCTACTGTATTGCATTATCCAAATTGACCACAGAATGGAATTGACATGACTCGATGGATGACATGACATGGAATCGATGAAATTATAATTCGACGGATGCACGAATATGTATAGGCATGTAGGTATTTTTGGCCATATAAATTAGTATTCACAAGCAATTTTGGATTTTGGCAAATAGAGCAATAATTTTTGTAAACGTTACCCAATCAGTTTATTTTGGCAGTTCTATGTGCAGTTGTGCAGAGGAGGTGACGTGATCGGGTCGAACACAATGCATTACAATATGTAAATATATTCATATCGGATACTTTTGTTGTGTGCGTGTGTTGAGTCTGTTCACAAAAATGACTTGAGGGGATGCCTAACCTTTTCTAAGATTATACGTACGTACGATAGCAGCCCTCTCGAATTAATCCCAATGAAAATTCCAGTAATGAGCAGGTAGCGTAAGAGAAGCAGCAATAATTATTAAGATGCGAAGCGGATCAACTTTTATATACCGACACGAAAGAAACCTCGATAGACAAACAAGTAGTGTGCACCAAGTTGGCTATTCCCATCACGGTCATAATAATAACCTGATCAAGTACATTACTTTTTCTATGGGCCATCACTCAAGGATGAGTTTTATTTTCTGATAATGAAACAATGATCCTTTTATATCAACTTCAACTTTTATGGTAAAAGAACTACTCGCCAAACGTCAACTATTCCACACTCACTCGTTGTCTACTAGAGAAAAAAATCGGCAAAAATTTCTTATCCTCTAACGTCCCCTTTCCTCCTCTCCGAGTAATCCCGTCTCATAATCGTAACCATAATGTGTGTTTACTGCAGAGAGAACCCCGAGTAAAGTGGAAAATGGAGACAGGTATGCAGTTATCATTATCATATCCACACATACCATAACTTAACGTGTTGCTATTTTGCTAATCTCTTGCATAACTTGCAGTTCAGTGCACTAGCCAAAAACAGAGATGTTACTTTGCAATTTCTCCTTTTACTTTCATTTTGCGGAGGACAATTTAATTCATGTAACATGTATACGTAAATACGTACTTCTCTATTTCTCTCTGTCTTCCCAGTCCCAACCGAGCAACTCCAGGACCGGGAGCAAAAAAGTAATATTGTTTAATGTCTGTTATCACATTGAAAATAGATGCCTCTCTCTCCGCCATGCGAATGCGACAGGGAGTAGCAAGTTAGTGAGCAAGTAAGGATGATTTGCATTACGTTTTTGTTAGGAAGAACAAGTGGCAGTGTTGTGTTTTTGTGACAACGCCACTACTATTTTATGGTTATTGCGCTAAAAAGCAACTACTTTACTTGGGACAAAAACTAGTTGCGCCGTACTATCCCAGTATATATAGCTCTCATTAACCTCCACACATGTCAACTTGGTCTAGAGTACAAACACACCGACAAAAATTCTATACACACTGGATGCGACTGCTACTGTGTCCATGAAGCATAATAATATGACGCGGAGGTAGACCTATTAGTCCCAGATTACATTAGGAGGAGCATTAGGCATCTCTCAAAGACATCACGTTTTGTTGATGATTCAACTATTCCATATCTTCTGGCCGGATTCTCTGTCCATGATGCAACGTCCCAGGATCTCTGACTTTTGCTTTCCTATCTGACTGGCTTTTACTCCGACTGACTTGACATGAAACGAGATCTAATAAAAANTTCTGGCCGGATTCTCTGTCCATGATGCAACGTCCCAGGATCTCTGACTTTTGCTTTCCTATCTGACTGGCTTTTACTCCGACTGACTTGACATGAAACGAGATCTAATAAAAACCAATCTAATGACAACATTTTATATGGAATCAAGTTGTATTACCTTTTCTTCAAAGTTGAAACCCCCACGTACAAAATCAAATTTGAAGCTTGAAACCCCCAACTTGAGGGGGTAGTCAACTATGTGAGCATGAGCTGTTTTCCCAAGTTTTTTGTTTCAACTCACTTTTAGATCACATTAGCCAATTCTTATTTTCTCAAAAACCCTCATCAAGACTTTTTATATTTGTATAGGTATAAAATAAAAACATGCCAGCAAAAAATTAGCAACTTGTCCTGTTCCAAATTAAATCCTCTTCCCCTAATTTTTGCCCTGTTTTCCATCAATCTGAGCTTGTTAACTCGTCATTTGTATGACAGTAATTATACAACATATTAGACTCGTGTCCCTAGAGAAAAATGTTGGAAAAATTAACAAAACAAGAGTCAAGGATTGGGTTTTAGTTGTAATCTGTGTTGTATGTTGTATAAGGGTGTGGCCAAGTTGTTTTCCCTTAAAATATCTTCTTGCTTGTCTTGTTACTGAAATCATGCAAGGTCGGCATTGCGCGATGCAAGGCGAGGTCCAATAATATGAAATTGATTTTCTTATTATCCTAACACCAGATGGATTATTATGATACATCTAAAACTCATCCATACTTCCCATTCATTCAACCAGCCCAACCAACCAATCTCTGGTACAAGGTACTGTCCGTTTCTGACTCAAAGGAAACCCCAGGTTTTTATACAGGGAATGCACAAATAATTCATTGGAGCTCTATTGTTAGCAGTGGAATTACTTGTGTGAAGATGTGCATGTAGAAGGAGCATTGTTATCCTGATACAACACTATTATTACTGCATTTTCCTGCACACACCGCAACACCCCACCGTCTTTTTTCCTTTAGGACAAAACAAACAAGACTGATTGTCCCCTTTTGTGTACACAACAAATAAGACGGATGCACGCATGCAATGCAAAATGCATGTTGTGCATATGTACTCGAAGAAAAAGACTCGTCCATGTCCACTTCCCCTTTTGTTCACTTCATTCATATTCCTTTTTTATCGCTGCACGATATTTTATTCATAAATCCCCACAAAAAATTGTGTGTGCAGTGCAGAGGATGCCCACCGGTATATTGGGACACAGCGTACCGTTTAAGCCCATACAGTGCCATTTTCTTCCGTTGGAGCCCAACTCGTGAATAAATAAAAATAAGGGAATGGGAGAAAATGTGACAATTCATGCAATTTATACGCAAACATATATTGAGGAGTAAGCATGCATGAAAAAAATTTTTTTTGGTACACGTACCCTGTACATCATGTATTTTTTCTAAAAGGAACAAATCTAAAGTTGAGTAGAAAGGTACGAGGTTCTGTTCAATAATAATAACAATGATTAGACACAATTACCGCTACTATCTGTTAAATATGGGATACAACGGGCTACATCCTTTTTGCACTGAGGACCATCATGTTCAAACTGTGTAAAAGCAGAAGGTGTGTGCTTATATCCTATCAACCAACATGTTTGCAAGTTTGTCACCGTTTGCTCGGTTTGGATTGATGAATGTTGCTAGCTGTCGTTCCTCCTCTTTGGACGTAAGATGGATGGAGTAATTCACGGGAGACGGGATGAATGGGACTATAAACGGAGGAAAAAACCTTTGTGCTATATGAGAGTTACACAACAACACAACGTGACTGGGCTGGGTTACAGGTGTTTCCTCGGGTACAAGTTGCTGGTTAAACGAAGGTAGGTAGTAGGTGGGGACTTGGGGGGGACTAATATACCTATGGCGCTTTTATAAATTCTTTCTGACCAGGGAAAGATTTTGCAAAAAACTTTTGATATAAACTATTTCTGGGAATCCATCAAAATATGCGATGTTAGTACAAAAACGCGACAGCAAGGATCTTGCTGACGAAACAGACTATACGATACTGCTGCTGTCCGATATAACGAGAATAGCCCTAAACCTGCCCCATCCTTCATTACAGCAGCCCCCTTTCCACCAAGTGACTCAACTTGTTTTGTTACAGGGCAAGCTGAAAACTAGGGATATTCATTGCCTAATATGATTTTGTTACCAGATAGCCACTAATTTAAAGACGCAACGACGTAACCCTCTTAAAATGAAAAGATGACCAAACGACCAGCCATCTTCCGTGGCTATTGCTTGAACAACCATGCACCCATGTAATTTTGACGAAGAGTTACATCCGAGATAGTAGCTCTTGTTTAATGCAATTGAAAAAGAACAACACCAGAAGGGGTACATAAAACAAGATTTATATGCCAAGATTTCATTATATATCCACTTGTACTAAGAGTACGAGTAAGTTTGTGTTTAGATCCACAGAATTTTAACCTGTCTTCTGGCATTCAACAGTGAAATTAGTGTAAGAAAATATAGCATGGACACATTATAGTCATCATCACAGTCATCCTCAAGCTCACCTTTAGTATTTGTTATACCCCTTGTTGAAATTCACTAGCCAGGTAGCCAGCCTGTGTTAGAGTCTCCATTGCACAGAGTCAGTCACTGATCATGTCATTTTTTTGTTTTCAAGTAACTATAAACGCAATAAACTGACTCCTTTCAGCTTCTCCCTTTGACTCTTCATCTAACATCAACTCTTCGGCAGCGTTGAGACTCTTGACTGATGGATAAATGGAATAGAGTGTAAATACTGACCAAACAGGATCCAATCTAATTGGAAACTTATCACCTGGCCATCACAACTTCACTTCTCTCATCTTCAGCACTCAGCAGTGTCTATAGAAAGGTGAAAAGCAGTAGAATCTTTGGAGATATAAACCCAAAAATCCACTGAAATTGAAACGTGGAAACAAACCATTCATACACCATCCATACTACATAGTAGAGTATAATCCCATATTAAGAGTCGTTTTTATTATTTCGCACCAAAAATGCCTTAACTTACTATTTTTCTGCCAACTGTGTGCATCCAACATGATTATTGATTTGACTAAAATCTCGACCCATTAGGTACATTGATTACCCCCACATTTAGGTAGTGTACCCACCTAAACTGCCTATATAAATATGTTATGTAATGGGTACCTCTATAAAAAACGGCAGGCAAACTAGACGCACAAACAATTCCTTTATTGGTCTCATCTCATCACACACTCACTCAGTATCCACGCATGATCACGATGAAGCTCACCCTGAAAATGTGGACATGTTGATTCCTTTTTAAAACAACTTCTAATCCATCTACTCAATCCACCGATCAACATCAAAACGTCAACTTGTTTTCATTCAGCCTGCTAACAATAATCATAAAAATTGGCTAATAAACTGGTTCAGCTTAGTCTCCTGCATGCAATCCTATGCTCCCCTTTTATCATCAATATCACCCCCTCGTTCCTATAAAAAAACAATGCGCTCCGAACCAACTTGTTCTACCTTCAATCTATATATTTTTTCTTTAATCCGATATCCAATAACATTTCTAATACAGCCAACAGGATCAGCATCCCTGTTGCATGTTGTCCATCATACCATTCACATTCACGGTTAGACAAAAAATGGATACGAAGTTAAAGAATTTCAGTTGTCGGACCGGGTTTTCCTCTCGCTCCTCTTTCTTCACTGGGTGACCGCAAGACATGATAAATAATACACCTTACTCTCGCTTCCTACTCCTTGTCGAGTAATTTGGGAAAAATATATACCTGTGATGAAACTGTACCTTGCGGCTGTTAATTCACAAAGATCTAATAGTAAGAGAAAAAAGTCTTTCGGACAATGCCTCGTCATCGGAAGGAAATCAATACTTCAAAATCATCCTTTTGTTTGGTGATGGGTGCACAGTAAGAAAGGTCTTATACTTCACCTCATTATTAGTCCCTATTAGTCCATAGACTCGATCACTTTCCAACAAGATGAAGATTTGTGAAGAAAAAAACCAGGGAAATTATCCAGATTACAGTGAAATCGCACAGAAAACATATCAAATAAACCCGTCTCCCTTTCCGTTAAATAAATGTTTGACGACCAGCCCAAGTCCAAATGACTATTTTCATGGTATCCATCATCGTTCATTTCCCCTGTCATTTCCAATCTTTATTCTATTTGCCTGAAAACGTGAAAAGTCATAAAAAGAGGAGGAAAGAACGAGCGATAAAGATTGTTATCGCATATTATGCATAAAATGGAGAGTCAACAACAGGTTGCATTTTCGAGTTTTTTCAATCTTGTGTGGAACTAATCTGGATTTGATGAAATGGGCAAAATCGTATATCATCACAAACTGTGCTTCCATTGGTTGTTTCTCGCAACATCTTTTGTCAATTCATCTTGTTTTTGACGTGCCCTGTGCAATATCTTTCATTATGAGAATTTCACAACATAACCTGCCTGCTGGAAGTTAAATTCTTTAAATGAGCCTCCCGTTTCGCCTTGGACCTTATTGGTCAAGAAGATGCCTCAAAGACAAAGGAACAACGAACGATTGAAAATCACAATAAAATAGAGACGATCAGCAGAGTCACAAATGAACCAGAAATTTTCTCGCGGAATTCGTGGTAAAGATAACAACATTATGAGTAACAGTAGATAGTGCGTGGACGTCAATTTTGAGGAGGAAACAACACAAAACGCGATTTACTCGAGATTATTCAATCTCTTCATTTGATCTTTGGGTGGTATCGAAAGATTTTCTCTTATGCAACTTTGAAAACACGTCCAACTGGTATGAATAATACTTATTTAGCCTTTACCATTCTCCCGAGCTTCACTCGTATGATTATGCCAGTCAAAAACGAGGAAGCAGATGAATCGGAAATCACTGTAATTTTTGCATTGACGGAATAGCTGGTAAACCTCTTTTTCACGCTCCCATCTCCCTTCTCTCGCCTTCATAAAAATAGTGGGCAGTGGTCACAAACCGACCAGCAAACAGTTTTTCCTTCATCTTCTTTAGTGGTTTTTTTTACCCGAGAATCAGATTAAAGCGAAAAATATATATTCTCCCATTTATTCCCTTTTACGGTCAGTTTTTACTTGTACGTACGTGCAGGTATATAATACAAAAAGAAGTATAGAGAAGCAAACTAGCCGATTGTATCAGGCTTCGTAATCGTATCAGATTTCAAGCATTTTTGCTAAAGCCCTCTCTTTGCTATTGTTACACAATCTAGACAATGCGGTGTAGTACACAATAGTACACATGTTGGATCTTTGGATTGGATCACATTCGACTGTGAGTGAAATGAAGTCAATCCAGTTTTCTAGGACAGATGGATGGATACTAAATGCTAGAATACGCACCCCATCACCATTCTCTTTGATATTCTAATACTCAGCAAGTTTAACGCTTAATCTGTATATTATACAAATATGACCGTTTTTATATTGATTATTGAGAATTTTGCAGCATTCGAGAAACTCGCATGAAAACTGGATTGATTTAAGACGGTTTACTTTTATGAAAAAAACGAGCGGCCAATTGATGATATTTTTCGCAGGATATTGACCTTTTTATTCAGCTCAAAGCACAATAGCTTTCTGAGTGATAAATTGAGAGTTTTCGTTTTTCCCTTGTCATACAGTCCGCTTATGCCCTCGTAATTTTTTGTCATTCATCACATCAACAACATATTTCATTAATGTAAATATCCAATTTTTTATGTCTCAAGAATTTTCTAAAGAAAAAATGTATGTACATAAATGGTCCGATAAGAAATTTCCATTTATGTGGTCCTCTCGTGGTTTAAAAGACTGTCACATTTTATGGATATCAGGCATAGGTGTCAAACACACCAACAAGAAGATTACAATAGATTTTTAATTATTTTCAACAGGATTATTTATTGCCACGAGTTGTAGATACCTACCCACCAAAGGCGAGCGAATTGTGTGCTAAATGAGTCCATTCCAGCCCGTTCGTGCGACTTTGGTTTTGGCTGAGGAAGATTGTAAAGTTACACAGTTTATGGCACACTAAAAGATAATTTTAGTGGCTTTATCTCAAGATTTATTGATTTGTCACACAGGAATTTCTTGATTTGTACCCTATTTACTTTAGAACTGATCTATTACTCTATTTTCTTTTACAATTGTTTCGTCTATTTTTTTCTCTCGCCTTCCAGCCTTTAGATAGATGCAAAAAACTCTCGTTTTTTTCTGATAGCCAAAATATGGGGAATGTAATGGAGAGAGGATGATCACACATCACATCCCACATAATATCCATTCCTACGTTCCTGTCGCTCCCTCCCTTCAATAATCGCTTCAACTTGAAATTTAGATTTAGAAATTTCGCCTCCAGCTGGAGAAATAATAGCCATTCCTATTCTTGATCTCTGACTCGTCAAGTGGAAATTATACATTGCAAAAGTAAATGTATAGGTATGGTTATTACATCACTTGTCATATTACATCTTCGTGAATGTATGCAACTTTTAATGATAATGAATGGATGGAATGTATGGCTGACACAGAACAACTGCTTTACTTTTAGGCTACCTTGTTATTATTATCTTTTATTCTGTGTGATTTGCATACATTTTGAACCTAACGAATGCGCAGAAACGTGCAATGGTCAGTGTATAATAGCACTTTAGCTGTTCGTGTGTGTGTGTGTGTGTGTATAAAAAACTATGAAACAATCCGTGTAACGTAACCTCATCTCGCCATTTCATTATTTCGCTTGACTGCCTCGGAATGGAACCTGATTCGATTGGAATGAACCCAATAATTTTGAATTTTTATGGAAACCAGTCCTTTCTCGTCGACGGTATCCATTTCCCTGTGTAAAAGGACAAAACAAGAAATTCTTTTTAAAAAAATGGCTCACCGTCATCACCCCCATCAACATCTAGCACCAGCAGCAGAGCAATTGATATCTCTTGTTTTGCTCAGGTGGGTTTAAACTAAGGAATGATACTAAAAACAAGAAATTCTTTTTAAAAAAATGGCTCACCGTCATCACCCCCATCAACATCTAGCACCAGCAGCAGAGCAATTGATATCTCTTGTTTTGCTCAGGTGGGTTTAAACTAAGGAATGGTACTAAAGGTACACGGCCAAGAACAAAGTTATACGAGTAAGTAAGTTAATAATCGTCTCTAGTCTCTCTCTAGTGAAGATGTTCAGCGATGTTGTTTTCATCGTCAATAAAAATGCAACTTTGCTCCTGCAACTTTTTAAATGCTCTCTTCTCCTTCATTCAAGGGACATTTCAGACAAAATGAATTGCTTGTTTCCAAAGTTTTTCTTAACTAGACAGTAGGGGATGCGTGTCTTCAAAGTATTTTGAGTCAGTGCACTGCAAACATTATTGCCACCCACTCGATGCAATGCACTCTTGTTGCTTGACTGACTCTAGGTCCACATCATGACGTAAAGTGGACACCGAAATGAAGTGCAATTGGCAAAATATACCACTTGGGCTACGAGACAGGTGATGCCTAACGAAATGGCAGCATGCATACCATCCCTAAATAAAATATTCTTTTCTATCTCTCTTCTCTCTCTCTCTCACTCTACTCTCTACCGGTATGCTTTTCGGGGGTGCAACATTCCCAGAAAAAAACGTAATATCCCTAAAAGCCTAAGATACGGCTAAGGTTTCAAAGTCTCGTGTCTCCTCTTTCTAATATTTTCCCAAATAAATGGCACTTCTTTTTGAGTAGAAAACATCAAGAAAACTCCACTCGTCTATGCATGATAACTTCATCTGGTGTTTTGGTCTCCGATATTCCATCTGTGAAAATGGACTTTTTTCAAAGTCTATTTCTCAAATAATGCGACATTTATCTCTTCCTTAGGATATCGCTCTCCGGGAAACTGGCAAAGAGTATTACCCAGGAAAAGGTATCCTTTTTCGTGATGCCATGCCAAAGGCAACCCAGACAGACGACACAGAAGAAGCCTTTTTGTCTCTCTCTCTCTCTCTCTCTCTCTCTCTCTAGTCACTCTTTTATTTCCCCGAACCTCGTGTTTTATGCATGAACCCGTTATTCCACAAGACGGTGTCTACCTTGAGTACATAGAGAACACCCAAGGAAAACGTGATAAAACCGGAGAAGGACCAAGAGTCTACTTCTATCTCCCTGGACAAAATAAGGGAAGACATATTATCGCATCCAGCCAGCCTTAAGGCAACATCCTCTTTTATTGTGTCGCATGTCGTCCGAATTCAATGTTTCCTAATGTGGCCCTCGAAAAAAAGACAACAGTCCCAATATGGATGTTGGAATT
>JAANSN010000831.1:0-44692 GCA_036850665.1 Dicranocentrus wangi
ATTTTTAAAATATGAGCGTTTTGAAAAAGCGAATCAATAATCGCCTTGCAAATGTATTCAGAAAATATCTCAGAGTGCCCCCAAAATCTTTTCCCGCGTCGCGGCGTAATACAACCTTAAAGTAAGCTGACTTTGGATGGGACTATCTATCGGGCTATCACTATCACACGCACACAGACACACAAACAAAGGTAGTTCTTTTATTAAAGTAGATAGAAAAAGTATACTAGTGTTATATCCCCCATCCCATGAATTACTCAACTCATTACCGAACCGATCAGTATTATTAGATCAGAGTCAGACAACAATACCTGAAAAAATTAGTCATATTTGGATTGCTTTTGAGACTGGTGGACTCTGGATTGGAGTAACTGAATTTTACAACCCGGATTCCTGGAACAGCAGAGTTCGTTTGGGTATCAGAGTCAAGTGAAATGTGAAAGTGGATGCGACAACACAATGCAAATTATACTGACGCATTATTTCCTGCATATATGAATATGTATCCATCCGGTCTTGTTGAAGAAGTGAGATTTGAAATATTCGTTTTTTTTAATAGATGATTAATACATGGACGAGAAAGCTGTGACAGTTGATATTTCCATTGATGTTGTGTAGCTTTAAAGCTATTCAATATGGCATGGCCTACTGGCATTGGGTGTTCAGTTCAGTCAGCCTGAACCTCTCCGGTCACACCGAGCGAGACAGAGAGCATGCGAGAGAAAGTACATACCAGATACATAGGCATATTTTCTGTTCTATAAGGAAGCAAGCGACAACAAGCGATGGAGAAATTTGGGAACATGTTCTTGTCTTATGTGCAATAGGCATGTTTTTGGGAGATAAAAAGACGGGCGGAATGAATCGAACATTCGGTCACTCACCTCGTCATTCCAGCCAGACCCAAATATTTTCCGGGAATCAGTAATCTTGTCAATGGAGAAACGCTTAAGTTACGTAATAATAACCATGTATTGGGTTGCTGGAAGGGATGCATTAGTCGGGACCGGAAACTGATTTCAATGACATGTAACAACATCAGTAGTGAGTAGTGACATGTACTACTGGTTCCAATCAATAATAGCATGCATATGATGGGTAATAAGAATAAGATTCTTGAGTGGGCTTTGGAACACAATAACACAAATTATGTATATATCTGAAAAACATTACGCTTCGCTTTATTCTCTGTTTTCTACTTACAAATACATATACATAAAAGATTCCAGTAGTCTAGTAAGGGCTCCTTTTTCATACGTACGAATCTTTCCTTTAAATTTACTGTACATCCATAAATTTCGTGATATAAATACTTACTAACGACGACTTAACAGTAACATTCATCAGTATTAAAAATTGTAGTTTGTATCTAAAAACTGCAATATAACAAAAGACGGGAACAAAGTTCTGTTTAAACATATATAATGCGAAAGTGATCCACGTTTTCACTGCCATCAAACTTTATACTGTTTTAAATGCTTTTTTAAATCGTATATTATGCAGTGAATATTAAGTTATAAAAGTGCTCGCTTCAAGGATTCACAATAACAGTTTGATGAATTTTATACTAATTTCTAAAATGCTTTTACTTTACACTACTGATTACATTACAATTACATTAATTTACAAATGCCCACGATAATTTCTGTGTTTATTTATGCCAACACTGTGTAAATTTAGGGATCTGCCTGCGTTTCGCAAAACACAAAGTATGAAACTTTAAAATATTTTACTTTTAGTCTGGCAAAAAGGATTGTACAGATTTATGAATACTTTCATTAAAATACGTAGGATTCCTTTTGTCTTGCCAGCTTGTGGTTACACAGCGAAACCTTTGGCTTTTCACAAATTTGTTCGGCTTCAAGCATTCGACCGCGAATAAAGTACTTGGTTAAAAGATAATAACATTATCGTTATATCACGTACTGTACTACAGGGTTTTGCTAACACTTACACGTAGTAACAATCTCGTGTATCGCTATTCAAACTTTTGTTATTATTATAATTACATTATACGCAAGGTTGATCTTGACATCTTTAAATCGAACAATCTTATTGAATCAATACCACCGTTTCACTCCCTAATCCACTCTAATGACATGACAGTTACCAAACATTAATCCTTCATTTAAAAATCAAGCCGTCCCCTAATTAGCGAAATTAAAGTTTCGTATATTGTACTTGTCATAGGTTATGCAAATCTAAAAACAAAAATGTAATCAAAGCAATACAGGTCATAAGACGAGACGGTTTCAGAGTAATATCAATATTCTCGCCGTTTCACTAATACACTTTTATAAAGTGTACAAACTAATTAGCGGCTTAGTGTTTATGATAAGTGTAATAGTCCTGAGAATTAAACTCTACGTCTAATTTACGTATAAAAACGTTCTCAGGTAGGCCAGTACTGCTTCGCCAGTTATAATATTATTTAGAGTCATCATGGTCTCTTTCACGCATTTTGCTGACCGCCTCTTCAAGGCGACTAGATCGCGCTGAACTTCGGGTTGTTCTACCAGTATCTCGTAAAGGTAACATTGGCTCTTCCTTCGCTAACCTTTCTTTTTTCTTCACCATAAGTAACTGGCGTTCAGCGGCAGTCAGCCCCTTGTGCGAATCCCCGCCATGTAGATCTCTTTCTCGCATTCGTTCTCGTTTTTCTCGTCTGGTTTCCATTTTCTGTTGGGCCATTTCCTTCTCGAGTTCACTGCTCTCTGTAAACCGGACATATAGTTGATGATAAGCTAAGCCCCAGCATCCATCCACATAATAATTTTGGCAGAAGAGTTCCATGTAATGCACTTACCTTTGAGGACCACCCTCTCAGCGTTTTCACCAGGAGAGTCGTCTTCGGGAAGGTCATCTGCGTGATTTCCCATCAAACTCTTCAAGCTTTCATCGTCGGAATCTTCCTGTTGACCAAACTGAGAGGTTAGAGGCAGGCCCAATAATGTTGGAGGGGGTTGAGCCTGCGATTGTTGTGGTTTCACTCTGTGTGAACTACTCAGATTCTCAACGAAGTTTTTCTCGAAGTCCTTCTTTGATAAACTAGGTATATTTAGCCCCGGAATATTAGCTAGTGCTGCTGCAGCAGCTGCTTGGCTACCTCCTGACTTTCCTTGAGAATTTTTCTTTCCGCTTGAATTTGATCCTGAAAGACCATTTACCAATGAACTCTGACCTAGATTACCAAACGCTGGGTTGTTCATTCCAGCTCCAAACGGCAGTGTTCCTAAGCCTAATGGATTATACATCAAACCAGGATTTGGAAAAAGAAACGGTAATGCATTTGACAGCATGTTTTGGGACGCGGCGGCAGCGGCAGCAGCCGCAGCCGCTGAAGACTTTTTATTTTTGTCATCCTTCTTTGACGATGAGGAAGAGGTTGGAGTTGTAGCATGCGACATTGCTGGTTGATGTGACGATTCTTTACTTGAACTTCCCTGTGCATTTCCTCCACTCGCTTTTTCAGAGCTCGACCCAGGCATACCTGGTAAGTCTGAACCAAGTCCCAATCCAGGCAACCCAAATCCAAACAGTGGATTAGTTAAACCTAAATTGCTTAGATTTCCTAGTGAGCCTAGATTCCCCAACGAACCCAAATTTCCAAGCGACCCGAGTCCCCCAAATGGCATGAACAACGGGTTCTTGGGATCAAGTGACCCTAGCGGTAGATTTGCCAGTAGATTTGGGTTAAGCGATGACAGTCCTATAAGAAAAAAAATATTTTATAGCAAGTTACCAGATTTAATAAGCCATAACAGGCCAAAGAAGTGACAACGCAATTGTTCAATGAATCTACCTCGAACACAACAATTAAAAAGACATACCTGGAATAGATGAAAATGCTCCCAAATTTGAATACGCACTCGCACTAGAGGTTGGTACAGTGTTCCCACTACTTGAAGCTGTCGTCACGGGGGGACTGGTCAAAAGAGGTGGTCTTCCTGGTCCCTTTTTCTTCTCTCCAGAAAGGCGTCTCTGTAAATCTGTTGGAAGATTCCCTTTTTCTCTCACTAAGTCTGCCCACCTTGGATCTACATCATACATTGGATTTTCTAGAAGCCACTGACCTAAATGTTTTAGCTGCGGTGCCTTGGGTCCAGTAATCTATAAAAACAACCAAATATTGTAAGACTACAAATATAACATTATTGTCCAAATTGTTAGAAGATGCAATACAAGTTAAACTTTGTTTACCTTCTTTCCAGTAACTCGATGTGCCACAGTGACGTTTTCGTCACCGTTCAATTTATTCCAGTCCAATAACAACGGATCTACCCTAGGCCGTCGTCTTCGTCGACCATCCATGAAGTCCGGACTTGGCGGCCTTTCTGGTGTTAAGTTAGCATGCTCAGCTAACCATTTATTTACCTTGGCATCTTGGGAGAATAAGTCGAATTTTGGAACAGCAATTTCAGCCAATTTACTCAGATCACATTTCGGCATTTCAGGTAAGTGCGACAAACCTTGTTGTTGAGAAGACCCTATACAGATAGCACAGTTTTTTATATATGCTCGCTTGAGCACCGAAATCTGAAATTAACAAAACATACCTCCTGCAGTTCTTTGGTTAGATTCCTTCTTACTTGAAGAACCCGACTGATTAGCGCTCGCAGCAAGATTTGCGCTTGCAGCAGCCAGCCTAGTCAGTTCCTTCAAATCAGTTCCTGCATTCTTGAATAGGGAAAGTGTCGCACTTAGAAGTGGATTGTTCAACAAATTCTGTGTTAGATTATGATGTGCATCCTTAGAGGAAGAGTGTGGCATTGACGAAGCACCCGATGTTGGAGTAGCAAACAAGCTAGCAAGAGCTGAGGCAGGATTGTTATTTGATCGTTTCTGCGAAGAGGATGGATTAAATGAGCTGCCGGATAAGTTGAGACCGCCATGATGATCTCGATCTCGGTGCTCCCTTGCGGAAGCGGGCGAACGTAGATTTTGAGGCACATTTGGTTGACCCTTGGGGGATGAACTCGGAGGCGAGAAAACATTCTGACCTTTTGCTGCGGAAAGTCCCAGCACAATTTCGTCCAACTTCTTTCGTTTCTTATCTTTACCCAAGGCCAAAGGCTGTGACTGCTCTGGCGGATCATTGGGTTCTCCAAGCTATACAACATTTTGCATATATATATATGTAGGTATACATAGTAAAATGCTCTAAATGCTAATTATAATTTAACTTGATCTAGTTTTTGTATTTGACTTACACCCACCTTGCGCTTTCTCAATTTGTCCAGCATATTTTCCAATTTGGACTGCTTTTTGCTACCAAATGAAAGATCAAATTCTCTGTCGGGACTAGAATGCTTTTCCATGTGAGCTCTAGACGGCATGTCTTTAGATCGTCTATAAAACAAAAGGAATCAGTAAATTCATTATTGTTCCATTTAAACGAAATAGGTCAAGTTAAGAATTAGTTAAACAATACTTACGATGGCCCGGACAGGTCCATAGGTGCCGAACTGATGCTAAGTTGGCTAGAGCCGGATCCGCGTTGTTTAGCGTGATCTGGAGAAGACGAAGGCAATGTAACAGGTGTTACAGTAACATTGTTTAATGCTGGAGAAGTCAGCGTCACCGGGGTCACAGTCACACTACTAAGGGAAGATAAAGCTGACATTGCTGCAGCAGCAACCGAACTGCTAGAGGACGATTTCACACTAAGATCCAATGATGATGATTGAGACTGCGGTGGATAATTCGGCGATCCTCGATGAGCAGGGGAATTTGATCGCCTAGACTGATGTGATGCACGTAAAAGTGATGGTGGTGGCGGAAGATGTTGATGAGCTGGAGGTGGTGGTTGGAATTTCTGCTGTGGCGAAGCAAACTTTGCTGAGCCTGGTGTTTTAGGTCGCTTGTCAGAGTCCCTGGATAAATCCAACTCATCCGATAAGCCAGACAGGGCATGACTTAAGCTACTTGAAGGAGGTACTCTTTCTTTACGTAGAGCGTTACTAAGAGCACTGCCCCTGGATCCACCTGATGTCATTGGTGGAGGTGGAGGGGGAGGGGGGTGTCCTTGAGGCATCATCTTCGAACCATGCACATTATTATTTAGTAAAGCCTGCAATTTGGCTCTTTCAGTTTCAACATCAATAGCAATTCGTCTCCTTCTTCCTCGTCTTCCAGTGCTCACTGGTGGTGGAGGCACATTAACTACTGGTGGTGGAGGAGGTGCTGAAATGATTGGTGGAGCTACTGTAGGTGCATTTGATGTCGGCAAAGTCATTATTAGATCCTCTGGTGGCGCCAAATCCGAGCATTCAGAGATCGGTGTAGGGGTATCTCTAACTGGGGGTGTAGGTGCCTCAGGCGTGTTTTGATTGTTGAAATCAAAAATATCTGATACTCCAGCAGAACTGAAGAATCTAGATACTGGCCATTCGTTCTTTTCTACCGCGTGTACAATATGCTCTAGTCGGATTTGTATAGCTCGATCCCGTGGCCAACGAATAGGATTCATTTGATTGAGTAAACTTCCAAGTGCTTCAATGTTACTACTGTCCGTGCCTAGCGCTGAATCTGAATATATAGATTTTGGTTTCAGTGAACCCATAAAATCTTCAGAATTTACTGGAATCAGAGGTGGAATAGGAGGGGGGCCTGAAACAACTGGTGGAGGAGGAGGTGGTGGCTCAGGCATAGAAAATTTTTGAGATCCTTTAACTTGAACTTCCACCCTATTCATTTTTTCAGCCGGAAGTTTAATCGTTATTTTTAACTCATCTTTGATTTCAACTTGTACTTCATTTATTTCTGGTTCATCAGATTTTTCCAATACATTGTCTGAATCAACAATAGGAGCAGCCTTTTCAGTATAGGGTGCTTTCTCTGGCTCAACTCGCTCTTCATTTACTTTTTCTCGGACGTCTGCGGAAGATACGTCGTCAGACTTGTGTGTGAGCTTTGATGATTCTGATTCTACCGCTTCTTCTTTTTCGTTCTTGATAGGAACAGATTTCTGGTCATTCTCAGTTTGAGTTTTGCCTTCGGCGTCAGCAGATTTATTCAATTCAGTAAAATCGTCCTTTTTACTCTCTTCGTCAACATCCATCGGTTCTTGTTTGATTTTAACCTCGGATGATTCATTCGGACCATGTGTGTCTACGTCCATTGCTTCGGCCAATTTTTCCTTACTTTCCTCCTTTTTATCATCGCTTGTTAAATCTTCAGTCGATTTAGATTTACCTTCAAGATTTGTACTATCAGTAGTTGGCGCACTACTCTCCAACTCTTCGCTAGGTTTCGAACTCTCGTTTTCGAGCTTGTCAGCTTTTAAGCCTTCTTCCGCTTCTTTCAACTTTCTGGCCTCTTCCCGTTCTTTTTTGATGTCCTGTATTTCAATGTCTACCATGTCAGGTTTGAGCCGTTTAGCAGGTGGTTCCATCTCTACTTTAGGCTTCTTCTCCGGTTGTTTGAAGCTCAGTTTCTCTGCCGGATCTATCAATGGTTCACCGGCAATATGCCGTCGAAGAATTTCTCTAAATGACAATTCCGGGTCATTCAGATAAAACAAGTCCGTACGACCCAATCCGTGTCTATAAATTTGAGAGAAAATTGCGGTCATATAAATAAAAAAATATATGTACGTAATAGTAACTGATTGTAAATCAACATCAATTCAATGTCCAAACCTGGCAGCTCCGTATAGCAAGTCCTTGTCGTGCTTTCCTGGAATCCACCACTCAGGCATGTCTAACGAGGGTTGACACAGTTTAAGCCGTTCGTCCAATTTTTCATGATGAAGAATTTCTTCACGAATTTTAGTGAGTAGGTCTATTCTTTCTAAGGTTCTTCTTGCCCGTTCTTCTTGCAAAGGATCCACTGGTACTTGGATTAGATCTATTGAAAATAAACCAGCTTGATAGCTTAAATTAATTACAATACAAACAAAAACGTTCCACATGCTCAAAATAAAATAGCTACTTACCAAATTCTAAGTTTCCAATAACAAGGAAGGGTAATGAAAACAAAATGTAGAAAGTATGTTAATAAAACTGATAACAGTAACGTAAATATTTTTAAGAAAAATAAAGAAGTATATGAAAGTACCTTCTTCCTCTGATAGTTTCTTTCCAACGACTCGTTTACACATGGCGTAAAACGCTCGGAAGTACTCGGTCAGGGTGTCATCAAACTTTTTGTCAAGTCTGGATATAGCACGGAACTTTGTCCAATCAATCTTACTTCCTTCAATTCTACAAGTCATTAATTAGTATGAATTACTAATTACTATTTTATTCAAAATAATCATACTCTTGGAACGTTTCAAATTATAGTCGAACTTACCTTTGTACTCCAAATGTAGAAATTGTTTTGCAGAAATCATTTTCTTCCTTCTTCGACCATCGCCGCTGTAACATTTCCAGCTTCTGCATTTCCCTTTCCCGAACTATTTGCTCTATCTTTTCCTTTCTTTCCAACCGCTGCAAACACAATGAATAATGCACAAATAAAACCAGATCCTTTGTCGAATTATGTAATTCCCATGTAAGTTGTAGTATATTTTTACCTTGGCCTTTTGTGCATTCTTAATTTCTTCCTTCTTAAAGTTTCGCTGAAAGGATGTAATCAACTTCCTCAATCTATTGTTGAGATCAGAAACAGTTGGAAAATCAACCTTGCCATTGGTTAAATGTGGTTCTTGACTTTCTCCTGCAGGGAGACTCTCGCTAGGATCAAGCTTAATATCGGGTTCCTCAACTTTGGTAGCTGACAGTGATTCAACTACAGTATTTGTATCAACAGAATCATCTATCGGCTTCGGAAATTCCTCACTGATGTTTTCCGTTTCGCTTTTAACAATAGCTTCCGTTGTTTCGTCTGATTTTTTGTTTTCGTCCTGTTCAGAAAGTTGATTCGGTTCTAATAAGCTAGGTTCCATTTTTTCGGTATCATCAGGCTCTTTATTCAAGGTAACTGGTTTATCCGAATTTTCCAGATCATCTTTCTCAGAGGTTTGTTCCTTTTCTGAATCAGGTTCTGTGGGGTCAGCAGGTGTCGCTGCCAACTCAGAGTTTTCCATCAATGGGACAGGAACTTCACTGTCTTTGGATGCACTAGTTTCGTCTACACAGCCTTTGACGTCCTCGTCGATTTCCATTTTCACTGTATTCGTTTCGTCAGACGACTCCTGATTTTCTTTTGAAGGCAAGTTTGTATCCTCTGCGGGTGTGTCTTCCTCGCTGGATTTCGGTACATCATTGTTTTCTTGATCGATTAATTCATCATTATTCTTTTCTAAGATCTGTGATTCTGTATTTTCTGATTCAGTTGTAACACTATCTTCAACTTTGGAATCGTCTAAACTTTCGCTCTTTTTATCCTCATCTTGTTTCTCATTGCTGTTGCTTGATTCATCAATTTTAACCACATTCTGAGCTGCAGCAGCTTTACTGTTCTTTGCAGTTCTTCCACGTTTGCGCCCTCGCCTTTCTTTCTTAATTTTGTGATTTGCAGCTTCTAAATTACTATTTTCATCATCCTCCTCGTCCCCGCCAACCACTTTATCCAACTCCTCTTCATTTCTATACAAAGCCAAATAGTTAAACTTTTTACGTGACGGTCGAGTGAATGGATGCCTTTTAAGTTTCAAATCTTGTAAGCTTGTAATATCGAAAATTCCACTTACACTTCAGATGAAATTTCAGCGAGAACTGCAGAACCGTCCGGAGGGCCGCATTTATTCAAAAAGCACAGGCTAGGATCGAGTCTCATCATGTTATATCGCTCGTATCCATGCTTGAATGTTCCTATAAGAAGTGATGTATCCGCTTCACGATCCCACCATTCCAAAGGTCCATTATCTATCACCAAACTCGGTGGACATAGTTCACATTCGCTAAAGGAGAAATGACAAAACAAAACAATTATATAATTGACTAGAATGCATATATTTGTGTAAACTTATTGCAACTTTGCAAGTGCACATATTATTTGAATTGTACCTAGCAGGGGCACCCTCCATGATCCTATTTGCATACGGTCCGATGATTTCAGACTTGATGTAATAAAGCATTCTGATTCTTAGAAGAACCCTGTAAAATACCATTAAACGTGTTAGCGGGTAACATCATGCAATCTAAACCTGAAACTTCTATAGTTTAGATATTAATATTAAAGCATACTTGTTTGAGTGTTTTGTCAGGTGCTTTTTATAATTGCCATCTAAATGAAGTTCAGCATCGAATTTATCTTCTTTCACCCAATCATCGTTTTCGGGGATTTCATCGCATCCTTCCTTGGCAGCGCGTTCTTTCTTTTTACTCTTTCGTCCTCCTCTTGAGACCGGACTGGCTAGTCCGGAATGCTTTCTACTGAGGCTACTTTCATTCACCCTTGGATTAATGAGGTCTGAAACAAAGCTCTTCACTTTCTCGTCTCCTCGGAAGTTGTTTACACAATGAAGAAG
The DNA here is from genome assembly GCA_036850665.1 of Dicranocentrus wangi. NCBI lineage: Eukaryota > Metazoa > Arthropoda > Collembola > Entomobryomorpha > Entomobryidae > Dicranocentrus > Dicranocentrus wangi. The sequence goes on from JAANSN010000831.1 coordinate 10,418, forward strand.
CTAAATAACAATTGCAATATTGTAGCATTGATTAGCAATATGAATTATTTTGACAGACACATTAACTAGAAATAACAGACAGAAATCTTACAATAACTCGCGCACAATCTTCCACATTTTTCTCCGTCCAACCTTTTCTGAACTGCCCCTGTGCCAAAATCTCTGACCATCGACTCCACCTATATCAAACAATTAAAAAAATGATTATGAAGTTATACAGGGTTAGGAGCGAGAATGTTGTACGAAAATAGCAAGAACTATCTTATCTATCTACTAACTTCAGTTTATTTTGAGAATTTCTCAACGCATTGCAAAGACTAATTGAAAATTAATCTTCACTCGGTATTAGCATGGCAAATCATCATGTGGTTAAAAAAGTAGTTAATTGTATCTCGCACAACCAAACAAATAAATAGACTTTCCCCTTATACTTACCCAAACGTGAGAAGACCTTTCTCAATTTTGTAACATTCACTTCGTGACCATTTGCCGTAATCAACAACACCGTCATCGCACTGAAAGTCATCATCGACATTGCTGCGCCGACCACGACGACCAGCTTTACCGCTTCGCGTTCTTCTTCCCCCTGCTGATAAAATGTATCAAAATGGTCAAAATAAAATGTATCATAAAAATGTATTGTAGTAAAACTGAAAACCATAAGACAGTTCTGTATGACTTACCTCCACGAGTCCTATCTCCAACGTTTCCTTCCTCATCAGAATCTGTAGACGACTCAAGGTCTGAAATGTCCATCACTTGATCATCGTGCCCGTAGCGCTTAATTTGTGTCCGTCTTCTAGGCTCGTGTATTACCAGCTCATTCTATAATTCAAAGATACAACAATGTAGTAAAGGGCGATCGTTTCGCTACTATTCGCAAAGACTACAAAAGGATCCAATATACCTTTTCTCCCAATTCGTCGACATCAATTTCTGCTTTCCTAGCCCATTTCTTCCAGAAGTCTGGATCGTCAATATCGATGTCATCTCTGGCACCAGTAGAAGCGAAACTAGCTTTTGAGAATGTTGATCCCTTTTCGCCTTGTTCCAGTGTAATGACTTGTGTGCGCCTCTGTAGAATGCAGTCGATATCCTCCTCGCAAAACGTATCGCCAGCGTTGTCTTCATCCATTAACGCTCCGTACGCACCGCGTTTTAACAAATCCTCCACTTCTTTCTTAGAGAGTTGCTTGTTAGCTGTTGTATCCATTGTTGTTTTGCTGCCTTGATTAGTATTCATAGACTGTAAGACGGCTTTATCCAGACCCAACTTCAACGAAGCCCTGTCAAACATTTCCCGTTCATAAGTATTACGGCACACCAATCTGTAAATTTTCACCATTTTTGCTTGGCCAATACGATGACATCTAGCTTGTGCCTGCAGAAAGAAATTAAAATTCAATAATAATAACTGTCAAATTTCTTTAAATACAACATAACATGGATGAGCCCAGCGTAACACCTACCTGCAAGTCATTTTGGGGATTCCAATCTGAATCGTAAATAATTACTGTATCTGCTGCTGTTAGGTTGATTCCAAGACCTCCAGCTTTGGTACAAAGTAAAAATACAAATCTGTCTGAATCAGGTTTGCTGAAACGGTCAATAGCAGCTTGACGGACAGGTCCACGAATTCTACCGTCGAGTCTTTCGTAAGGATATTTCCTATATATGAGATAATCCTCAAGGATATCCAAACATCTAACCATTTGACTAAATATAAGCACTCGATGGCCATTTGCTTTCAGTTTTGCTAGTAGCTTATCAATAAGAACCATCTTGCCCGCGGATGACACTAGGGCTTTGTAGTAAAGGTCTGGGTCACTTTCTGGAACTTCATGAGATATACGATAATCCAACTGAATTTGCTCCTCAGCACCTGCGAAGATTAAGGAAAATTATACAATGTAGACAAGGGTAGATGACGGACAAAAAAGTAGGCATTATGTTTATATAAAACTTTAATCTTACCATTTAAAAGATAGGGATGGATACAACATTTACGTAATTCCATCATAGTATTCATTAAGTTAGGTATATTCGATGAATTGGTCCCTTTGCTTAAAAAGGAAAAGTTTTTCTCTAAAATCGCTCTGTAATATTTCTTTTGCATATTTGTCAATTCAACTTCTATTATAGTTTCCTCCTTTGGCGCAATAGATTTTTCTACGTCTTCCTTAAGACGTCGCAACATCATTGGCTTCAAAAGTGCTTGTAATTTCTGAACCTGACTTTCTGATTTCAACTCGCCAAATTCCTTTGAAAAGTTTTCATCTGAGGAAAATTGCGCAGGTTCTAGGAAGTTTAGCAGAGAAAACAGTTCGTTTACGTTGTTCTGTAGTGGAGTACCGCTAAGTAAAACACGGTGTTCCAAATTCAGCATTCGTAGACCTTCCAATAGCTTGCAATTTTTGTTTTTCAAACGATGTGCTTCATCAATAATGCACAACCGCCATGGAAAATCTTTAAGTTCCATCACATCCGTAAGTACAATCTCAAAAGTGGTTATCAAGACATTAAACTTGTAGACGTCCTTAATATTCATTTGAGGATTATCGGGATGTCGATAAAACATTTCATACTCTTGAATCATATTCCTACTCGCAACGGAGCCGTGATAAACAATGACATTCAGGTCTGTCCATGTTTCGAATTCTCTTTGCCAGTTGGGGACGGTTGATAGTGGTGCCAAAATTAGAAATGGGCCACGCACACCGTAACGGAAAGCGGATTCCACGAATGTTAAAGATTGAATGGTTTTACCAAGACCCATTTCATCAGCTAGAATGCAATTTCTGCCATTGTACCATGAAAATTTTAACCAATTTAATCCTTCTAATTGGTACTCTCTCAAGGTATTGTTGTTGTTATATACAGGACTTTGCTCCAACTTCACCCATTCGTGAGCCTTTGGTCGTTTCTTCACCTTCCATTGATCTTTTGTCGGTGGTTTGCTGAATTTGTAATAAAGAGCTACTTTCTGAGTGTCAATATCGTCTTCGAGTTCCCACGTTGCTTCTTCATATGGAAGAGATTTCCATTTTACAAGGTAATTTTTCGTAGTCTTGTTTGTCATTGGATCAGTAACTTCGCTTATGTCAAGGATTCGATCTACTTCAATGAAATCCGGGTTGAAGGGTTCTTCTTCTAAAAATTCGAAGATATTGGAATTTTGATTCAGCTTTTGCTTGAACCGTTTGATTTTACCATTAACCCTCTTATCGCCTTTGAGAAGTTCTTCCTCTGTTTTCCATTCGCAGTGCAAGTAAGAAAAGCTTTTGTATTTTACATAGAACTCTTCCACATCCACAACTTCTGGCTCTCGCTGTTTTTTCTCTTTCTTGGGTTTTGGGACTACTGTTCCTTCTTCGTCTTTCACTGTATCGTCAGTCGAACCTTGGACATTTTCAGAGGACTTGTCCCCGTCTTCATTATCAGGGTTTGGTTGAGCGCTGACATCTTTTTCGTCGACTTCCATCTTTTCCTCTTTTATATTTTCATTGGTATCATCTTCTGAACTTTCTTTTTTTTCTACTTGCTCAGCATCAGCTTTGTCGCTTTTCTCTCCCTGTTCAGCGTCATCCTCGTCCTTTTTCTCAACTTTTTCAGCATCGTCAGCTGCGTCTTTCGTCTGCTCATCAGATACATCTTGTTGGGTTGCATCAATAGCCTGTGATTCACTGTTTACTTTTTCACACTCCGATACCGTTTCGGGTGCAGTCTCAGTTTCTTCGGATCCTTTTTCTTGTTCGCCTTCGTTGGCAGGAGGCGTTGTTTTTTCCTCTTTTACTTGTACTGAGGTTTTAATTTCGTCGTCAGGTTCTGCTTCCGCTTTAATTACTTCGCCTTTGTCAAGTAGCTCAGATGTGTCATTTTCAGAATTAGGGTCAGGAACTTCAACATCCATTTTGTCGATATTCTCTGCCAAGTCTGTTTTAATTTCGTCGTTGTCAGTTTCTTTTTTCTCAACCTCAGTGGATTCATTTTCATCTTCTTTCTTTTCTTTATTTTCATCTTCTTTCTTTTCTTTATTTTCATCTTCTTTATTTTCTTTATTTTCATTAACTTTCTCGTCCTCTTCATCTTCAGAAGAAGAATCGTGTATGATTTCGCGCTTGCCCATTCTCATGGACAAAATATGTTGAACAATCATTGTGTCCTCTTCCGCAGGGTTCTAAAATACGAAAAGGAAATAAAGATATTATGAAACATCATGAGTAGTTTAAATCGAAAGCATTACGATGACTTGCATCCATTCGATGATCGAAAATTCTCTAGATCGAATTTCGATCTAGAGAATATGTACCTACGTCAGTTATAAGTACGTAAACTCAGTATTTACTTACCACATAAACAAAGTTTGGCTTGTTCAGATTAGCCATTTCTGGTGGACTTTCCTGCGTTGATATAGATTTTTTCGATTGCTTTTTGGGAGTTGGTGCTGGTGCTGCTGGTTGGACAGGTGGTGCTTCCACATCCGCAGGTGGAATATCGGTCGTGACAGCAGCTGAGGCTGCTTCGGCTGCAGATTCTGATATTACTGCCTCTAAGGTTTTCAATGTTGCCTTATTTGGCATGAGTAAATCTTCGTCTGAAAGAGCCAGGTCAATATCATCAATGTACTTCTTTCGACCAGTATTTCGTGCAGATCTTCGTTTCTGTAATACACAACATGCAATCAATTAAGTATAATTCAATGAAAGCACCATTGTACGTTTAATATTTCCCGTGTGAAAAAGTCTTACATTCGAGTTGTCATCTTCAGGCGGAGGTGAAGGAGGTGGCGTAGCATCCAGATCGGATCCTTCGGAGTCACTTTTCTTTCTTCGCTTTTTTAGCTTAGCCAAAGATATCATGGTTCTAAAAATTTCAATTTACGTTAGTAATTAACTAAGCTGACATGTGTGAACCGAAAAAGGGGTAGTGTAAAGACAGCACTCACTTTGAAGGCCTTTTCTTGCTAGAAGAACTGGACTTCAGCTTAGGTTTTTTAGGTTTCTTTGGCTTCACAGGAGTTGTAACTTCTAAAGCAGCTGCAGCTGCTGCTTCAGCGTCAACGGTGTCATTTGATGTTACTCCCGTGCCATCTTGGGTGCTGGTATCACCATCCCCTCCGCAGGTGGGCACGGAGGGGCCTCCTTCAGCTGCTGTGATACCAGCAGCACCAATCCCGTTTTTTTGATCCGGTTCTGGGAATTCGTCGCTTTTTGGCGCCAATGCGTCTAAATCATTTGTGCCTTCGCCTGTTTGCGAAGTATTTAGGTCTACAGAGTCGTTCTGGCCTTTTTTCTTCCGTGATTTACTGCTGCAAAATAGCATACGCAAATTAGTTTATCAGAAACACCGTTTTGCATCAACCTTACTTTGTAATACATCAAATAAACTAAACTTAGCTATTATAATCCTACCTTTTGGGCGTTTTCTCTTTTGGAGGTTTAGGTTCTTTCGGCTTCTTTTCTTTCGGAGGCTTCGCTTCTCTAGGTTTTCTGCAGTAACAAATTAATAACGTTTTGTAAAATTGATTAAATGAAATCTGTATTGTGTATATCCTGTATATTGTGTTTGATGACCCGCTTACCTAGGCTTTTTGGGTTTCTTCTCAGGCAATTCTGGAGGCAAATCTTGGAATTCGTATACTTCGTGTGACATCTGATTCGTGGCGTCTGATGAGGATTGAGATTGGTCTAAATTAATAAGATCTTTCTCCTTCGACTTCTTACTTTTGCCTCCACCTTTACTTTCTCGAGGTTTTCTTTCCTTCTTTTTCTTTTGTTTTGTTGGAGGTTCATCTAAATCAGTCTTTGGCAAGTCAGTGCCAGGAATTCCCTATGCAATCAAGTGAGATGCAATTAATAAATAATCCACTGAAAGATGCAGCTGCACTATTACGTTTAATTTTTGTCAATCCAAATAGTTTTTAGCAACTTTTCGCAAAGTATAGTAACTACTGACCTGAGGCATCTGCAAAGTAGGTCCGGGTCCATACATCTGTGCTTGGCTTGACATCGCACCCATAGGTGGTTGCATGGGTTGCATGGGATATCCACCCGCTGCATTCATTCCATCTTGTTGTTGTTGTTGCTGCTGCAGCATTCGTAATCTTTCTTGGAGTTCGGTTATCTGCAGACGTGCGTTTAAACAAAAACTCTTAATTTGTGGCACAAAATCAGCACTGACGATGACAGAGAATATTTTGAAATTCGCCAGAGTTGAGCTTACCTGCATTTGGGTCTGCGGATTCGGTGGAAGACTGTACAGATGCTGAAGTTGTTGCTGTAACTGATGAATTTCGTAGTATCTATCAGAACCAGGCGTGGTAGTTGCACCTTGACTGGGCATTCCTTGAGCTCCCATCGGACCTACACTGCCGACAGGATACGGAGAGGGACCAGGAGGTCGCATTTGTCCCTGATGCACACTACTCTGTCCATATTGTGGATAACCAGCCGCACTGTGATAACTAGTCATGTAAGATTGGGATGCTCCTGATACGTCAGGCCCTGGGAATCTTTGTGTGGAATACTGATGCGGACCAGGGGGAGGCATCATACCTCCTATACTAGGAGGAGCTGAGCCCATTCCTGTACTATTTACATAGCCCTGACTTGTCTGTACATGCTGCTGTGGTCCCTGCGAATAACTATTAATCATATTTGAAACTTGCATACTAGACTGAGATGATGGTGGAAGACCCATCTGCTGCTGCGAAGACTGACTCGAAGGAGGTGCATTCGATGACATTGTCATTGGTGATCCTAACGAGGTAGGCGAGGTGAATGTTGACGACATTTGTTGTTGCTGAACCTGTGATGAGCTGGAAGGGCTCATTGAGTTTAAAGCGTTTGACATGCTGCTGGGAACGTTTTGTTCCACAGAGCTACTCGGAATCTGTGGTTGCGAAGTTTGAGAATCGTCCATTGATGAACCCAGAGACGGTAATCCACTCGTACCATCACTGTCAATCGCAGAATCATGTAATGAAGAGCCTGGAAGTGAAAATCCGGCATCATTACTTTGAACTGAATTAGTCTGAGTGTGCCCCAGGCTCTCAGATGTAGACATTTCAGATGGTGCCCCTGATGAAGCATCATCAGTCATTGGTAGGGATGTAAGATCCGGTGTATTTTGTTGTTGCATGCCACCACCCATTTGCGAATTCGATTTAGAATCATCTCTAGATGACATTGATGGAGGTAGTGGGCACTCAGATGACGTGTCCATCGAGGAATTTAAACTAACCAAGTCCAGATCTGATGGATCTGCCCCTCTCACAATACTATTAATTGTATTATCGATATTTGAAGTAGAATTCTGCATCGGTGACATAACACCAGATGAAATACTATATCCGCCTGGACTACCAGATACTGAAGGTGCAGGTTGTGGAGTAGGAGGATAAGATGATTTGGAAACGGGCGGTGGTTGCTGATTCGGTCGACTGGAGGGGGTTTGCCACTGTGTTGGGGACATTGGAGTTTTTGGACCACCACTAACACTAGGAGACATGGGCGTTTTCGGACCTCCAAGAGGACTCATTACACCACCTGCCATATTGGCCATAGGTTTCGGTGAAGGAGAACTTTTACTTACATGAGGCATCACCATTTGTTCTAATTGTTGGAGACTACTAGGTTGCTGATTTTGTTGTTGAGGAACTGGAGGTAGCTGTGGCGGTTGCTGCGGCTGGGTCATCGAATTAGTTTGTTGAGGTAAAGGCTGCGAAGAAGAGACAGGAATAGTTGGAGTTGTGGCAGCCGGAGGACGCGGAGATGGCGTGGGTTGACGGGGAGAAGGAGTAGGCTGTCTGGGAGAAAGTTGGGGAAGTTGGGCATAGCCTGGTCTGTAACTTGCGTTACCGTTAGGCACAGGAGAGTTCACAGCGGGAGCGCTGGAACCATACGCCCCACTGTATGTCATACTGCTGCCCTGTGTACCTGTGACCTGCGAACTTCCTGTTGGATAATACTGACCATATTGATTACCATAAGGTTGATGAGGTTGAGGTGCTGTTGGCATTGAGTACGGTTGTTGAGTATGATGAGATGCAGTTGGATATACATTCGAAGGTGCAGCAGTGGGACCACTAGCCATCCGATTCAAACTTGACGAATGTTGGTGATAATCAGGGTACTGATTAGAAGCGTTTGGATACATGTTTTGAGTATATTGTGACTGCTGCTGATTTAATACGGAAGGAGTTTGTGGTCTTGTCATATATGGAATGTTATGCTGTGAGGGTTGCTGTGAGTTCACCGCCGCAGCAGGAGGAGCCGGCGAGGCTTGTGGCTGCTGCTGTGGCATTGAAGTCTGCTGGTTAATGGGTTGTGGTGGCCTAGGCAAATTTGATGGATAAGCGTGAGGAGGTCTATACGTCGCTGTCGCATTTGCTGGATAATGATGCGGTAGACTCGCACCATATGGTTGTTGCTGTTCATTCCAGCGTTGTAGCTGTTGTACATACATCGAGTCCTGTGTAGGTGCACGGTATGCCCCATACTGTTGCTGCTGTTGTTGTGGGGGTGGGGCTGCAGGATTCACCATTCTCGTCGTTGGAGCATGGGGTTGTGTAGGGGGAACAGAGGGTCTTAACATACCTGATTGATTTTGCACTGCTGAGTAATCTTGATAATGAATACTAGGAGTTGCGGCGGATTGATGGTATGGAGGGTAGCCAGCCATGGGTCTTGAAGGAGTCCCTGGTGCCGCACCATACGCCCCAAGAGGCTGTGGTTGTTGCTGTTGAACTGTGGACGGATTATAAGCGCCATATGGGGACGTAAAGTCAGGGTAACCAGGAGTGAGTTTGGATGCCGCAGGGGCCATTCCTTGACCCATTGGGGCGTACTGCGACGTCTGATTATTAAACCCTTGCATCATGTTGTCAGTGGCACCGGGACGAGCTGGCTGTTGCTGACTGCTTCCTGTTCCGAAGCTGTCCGTGCTGCCTAAGCCGACCAAACCATCTAGCATTCCGCTTCCCAAATCATCTCCGAACACGTCGTAGTTTTCCATTCCAGTGTAGGAAAACTATCTCGTTTTGACCATTTTCTCAATCATTTGTAACTGAATTTCTTACTATTACGTAGAGCGGACTACTAATCTTTACAGTTATTATAGTTTCTGGTCTGTAGTAGTAAGAAGTAATAACGACATTATACAAACGGAGTATCCTTCCCAATAGCACATCTAGACTAGTTCTTGATAATCCATGTTGATACTGCTCGGGTCAAATGTCCATGTCGACCTATCCCGTTACCTTTAAAATCAAAAGTTTCCCACTGTTATTTTACCTGTCCCAAATAAGTACATAGGTAGTTTGAAGAGCAATATTTCTTATTGTGACTCAAATTCCTATCCTCTGTCTGCCCATTTGGATTTTAGGTACCACTACGCCATGTTTTATGCAATGTCATATAGTCATGACCTGCCATAAGCTATAAATTTTTCAATCTAATGTAAATACTTGCAGTTTTATTATGTACAAAAGTTCACAATCTCAACAAAAACAATTCCCGTTCTGCCACGTCCGCTTCGGTCTTCTCTGCCTGCGTCTGTATGCTGGAAATCAGTGAATCCCAAGGGGAAAAGCCATACGCTTATGATTCAAAATAGCATAAACGACATGACCTTCCCCCTAGGGAAACACTGGCATGGGGTGTGGGTAGAAATCCATCATCTTGTTGCAGGTACAGGGTATCCTTAAACGAGACTTCCAGGCAGTAAGTGAATGTAACGTAACAGGCAACTGGCATTAAAATGCGAGATATGATATCTCTGTGAACGCCACACTTAGGCTGGTAAGCAGAATTTGAATGAGAGACAACTGAAACTGAATGAATCTGCATTCCTACTGATTTGAAGTTACAGAACTGTACGGCTCATGAATCTTGACAATTTCAGTAAACTATACTGGACAAAAAATCTGCGAAAACCTCGTACCAAATCCATATACTTAACACTCTGAATTCCTCTGAACTTGAACCCACGAAGTACATACTTTATGCAAGCATTCATGACCGACGGTTGCAATGTTGCAAAACAGGTTTTTTGTGCCAATAAATGTATTGAAGCGGATTAGGTACTGGCTATCGCATCACGAAGTCACATCGCATCAGAAAACACGTTAATGCATACAACGTACAATTTTCATACGGATCGAAAGGATACATAAATATATACAACTTCACAATAGTCATCGTGCGTTGTCGGTTTGAAAATCTAGTTTTAGTACCTCACTAAAATTAACGAAAAGTTTTCAAAATCAAATACCGGTAAGCGCACGTATTTCAAGCCTGTAATTTGTGGCAATATATTTTCAAGCTGATAAAGATACGCTAGTGCAAATTACGGGGAAATGGATGACAGGAACCTTGAGAAGATGTTTGATTATTGAATATAGAGTGCGTGCATGCTACCATATACAATTATTACAATTTCCTGCAACTTCCACACATTCACACGCATTACATATATATGCATCGAAATTCATTACTCCGCAGTTAAAACACTAAACGCCCACAATCAACTAAAATTCGCCTTCAATTCATGTCTGTGGATTTTGAAACTTTCAACAAAAATATATTTCTGCCCACGTATGTATGTGTTTTTCCATAGCCGATATGGTATTAGTATTATACCTTGTCGGTGGTTTTGGGGTAAAAAATACAACAAATACATTATACAACATGCATAGCCAAGCTGTGTACGTTCTCTTTTGCAAAGCAGCTTCATCATGACCACAAGCACACAAATTCAGACGCATCCATCTTGGTGGCTAGAATATTGAACTGAAAACGAAAGGGATACTGAACATGTAAGTAGCAAGCGAAATAAAAAGATATCTCTGGAAAACCTAGTCTAAAATCAACATTCATACGCCAAATAAGTGCCCCAGGGAAGAGGGGGTGACAGAGATGGTAATGCTAAGAGTTCCACTCAACTCAACACGCAAACATGAAGAGAAGATGCACACACGCATATATGCATATCAAGAAATTTCAACAACCCCTATTTTTTGTCCAGCCAGGCAGGGGAACCATGTTATAAACTTGAGAGCAAGCACCGAGTTGTGTGGAACTGTGGTATTAAGTTAACATTATACGAGAGCTACGCACCGCTCGCTCATCCTCTTCCACTCCTTTTTTACTGTGATTGTGAAAGCGAAACTTTTTTTTACACCGATACTCTACAGACCGTATGAACGAGTTACTTTTACAGGCATATAACATTTCGTGAAATGATTACATATCGTATGAACTTAAGTAAAAAATAGGATCATTAGCTTTAGCTTTACAATGAACACACATAACTCTACATGCACAATATACAAGGAATACACAGGGTACCGGTACCCCTAGATCCTAGTACCTACTACCTACACACTACCTACTTACGGGTATATAATATTAAACAGACTGTGAGTACATACGGCGGAGGACGGAGTACGCTACTGCTTACATAAGCGTAAAAAACTAAAAGTACATAACCGACTGAAGTGAAGTTTTTGTGTCTGTGCAAAGCTAGTGAGTGCCACGGTGTGCAATGTACGTAAATGTACCCCGTACCCGTGCACACACAAGCTCAGCAGCAGTTGTGAGAGACGAGAGAGATGAACAAAGTTGGAAGTATCTCACTTCCACTTCCAATACATTTCGTTTCATTCGTTCATACACATTTTTGTGTGAAAAGCCCAGACATTTTACTACATAGTCAAATTCACTAGGGTAGTTTTTGGGAACAACTCGTCTCTTCACTTCAATTCATTGTCAGTGGTATGTATGATTTCTTTTTAGCTGGTCATAGTCATGCCAAATGCCAAGAAGGGGGCGACGGGAAAAGCAGCCCTGTGTGTCTGTGAAACGCGGATCGGAGTAATAATATGTGCATTGTGTGCAAGTGGGTACGTGCAGAGTTCAGTTGGTTGCCAGTTGCGTTGGCTTGGTGGTCCTCCTCGGTTGTTGGTGGGTATAGTAAATGGAAAATACTTCATGCAGGTTGATCTGTCTGAAGTGAAACGCTAGGCATTGATACCTACGTGGGTATATCCCTAATATACAACATAAACATTATACATTTGCTGTAAAAAAATGATTTACGGAGGTATGCGTAACCTACTACATGCATTCTGCTCATTGGAAAATGTGCCTATGTATGACATATTCATTATAGCACTGGGCACTAACACAGGTAAATGATTCCTGTGTACGACGCCTGGCGATATGGCACATCATAGGTATTATGTAGTATTCAAAAGCCGTATTGGTTCTTGGTTTCTGATCTGATGATGATGAATGAGCATATATGTATGGTGAAAAACTGACAATGAATACAAGAGCACAGTGTCAGTGCACAGTGACAATGAAGATTTAATTATTATAAATAATCTGATTGATCCAAAAATATTAATGCTACTGTCGATTGCAGTTGTCTTATTGTTAGTTTTTGGTATGCGTTGCCTGACTGATAGATAAATTCTACATGAATCTCACTGAAGAAAAAAATAAAAACATTATGAGGAAAATTGGAATTTACTTATGAATTAAACATAGCTTGTGAAATAAAAAAACTACCGGTAAGTCGTTCGAAATCACTCTGCGATTTACAGCGGCAAAGTTTGTTGAAGTAGTACCCAGTGTATAGTCATTTCAAGTACTACTTAAATATAACTTGGACTGTACTTGTATTTGACAAAATAATACCGCAATTACTTTCCCCGGAAAATTGGAGAAAATATGACTGATGAAATGGAATTTATCAAAACAAGTCTATTATTACACATCAAGTATCGATGGTATATGCCATGAATGGAACCAATAAACCAACGACTAGTCTCAGAAATACAACAAAAACGAATAGTTTGTATTAGAGGATTTATATACTACCGATATCAACTCGAATTTGCAAATCGCAAATGCCTACAGTCTCAACTGCTACAAATTTTTACTTTTCATATACATATTACACAAAACACTAATATTCAGATTGACAGATAAAACTTCGGACCAGTATTTATTAAAGAAGTTATCTCGCGTGTCGATGGATGTGAATGTAATGGATGTGCCTGATACATGAATCTGGCTCAAACTAATTAATTATGTATATCAAACATTTATGAACGTTTGAATTTTCCGTTGTATAAATTTGATTTTACACAACTCACGCAGACCCACGGTTCGCAGTATTTTTCCAATATCAATTTTGTACCAGTATAGTAAAGTCCCAGATTGATGACTGATATCGTAAGTGTTTATAATAGGTATGCAGTGTTTAAAATGCATTGCAATTGCAAGGCTAGGTCGTACAGAGACGGAGAAGTAAGGTTACTATTGTTAGTTGCACGAACGAGCTTAATACATATGTTCAGAATATTTAAATGGGCTAACTGAGAGTTGATAGAAGTAAAATAAAATTATTTCTGTGGCAAATGATCCCAAGAAATCAGTCATCCCGAATGCTTGAAGCAAAATAGGTAATGCTTGTATCGCTCTATGAATAAAAGGCAAAATCTTAACTGTCACAGAATATCCGTTCCTGATAAAAACCGGAAGGAAGGAATTGGCGATTGCAAGTTTTCAATGTAGGTACTTCTCCAGCCAAATTATTTCAATTGCATGACATAGGAAACAGTTCGTTTACGGCTAACGACCTGACTACATCACATTTTACGAGGAGTAAGTACGACTCACATTTAATGTAAAGCTTGCTTGCATTTTTTGATAACAACAATAGCAGGTGCATCACGTTATCTCCGTGGATCGTATCTTTGGTAGTAAATGTACGCAAATTGACTCACTGCTGGATGTCTGCATGCATATCTGCACTTGTTTATGCCTGATAAATTGCTAAATTAGTGACGGAATGCATGTGCCGTGTTATTTTGTTTGTAAATATGCAAATTTTTCCTGGTTCATCCGTTTAGCAAATAAAAAACAAATTCAACGAACTGTCAGGTAGATATATGAATATTCAAAAAAATCAAGCCAGGTATACATACGTAGTTTTGCATTTTATATCTTACTTTTCCAGAGAAAAATGGTTCAGTAGTTTATCTTAGAATGCACCAAATAAGCCACCCACCCACCACAAATGTTTTGCGTTATGCTCAAATTAAATTTAAATTAATTAGGGTCCCTTACAGAACCAAAACACCGTAGAATGCCTAATTTTTGCAAATTGTAATTACAATTGGAGACGCACCAAAATAAAAAAATTTAAAAATAATGAATATGAAATTGCGTGCCAGAGAGAAAGTAAGCTTATTTGCGGATAAAATGTGGACAACCGGGTTTCTTGCATGTAGCTAAAACAGGCGAGCAATTCAAAAATACATATGTACAAATATTTCAAATTTTCACTAGCATATTAAGCCCATGCACGTGCGCGATTAAACAAATAGTTAGTTAAAGCATTAACACGTCAACCTTTGTATCCCGTCACTGAATCCAGAACAATCGAACTTTTTAAGATTGATGTGACAAAAGGCTATAATCTTTGGCAAAACATGATGGTACACTTTTCTAATTCCCTTTTTACTCGTGGTGATACTCCATTTAAAACGTCAAATTGGCATTGTTGGGACTACGACAGACTTATTGCTAGTGGATTTCCTAATTTGATGTGTTACATATTTCTAGCAACGCGAATGCGAGGGTGAGTGAAGAAAGTGTTCTTACCTGGACAATTTTATCCTTTTCCATATTTATACAATCAATTTTATAGTCACAATTCCGAACAGTCATGGACTGGGCAAAACCGTTGATAGGGAATACACTAAAATCATGTTGATACACGTTGTAGAAACACACAGATTTAGGTAAATCAAAAATTCTGGTTCCTATATTATGTTTTAGTGTTGGCTATTAACATAATTATATATCGTGTAAACTATGTTACACTTCATTTAATTAATTAAATTTTCAAGTTGAAGCTATCATCCAATCCAAATGTAGCTTTAGTGTGTAATAGGTATCAAAAGTAGTAATATTTTTGACGACCATAGGAGAACAATTCACATCTTACACCAAAAGTGTAGTCAGTCCATCATGGAATCCAAAAAATCAAACACTCTTCTCGGCATACTATCTTCTATATATGATTTCATTAGTTCTTTTCCTTCCATTTCTTTGTATCCCTATATAAGCAACGAAAGGAGCAGAAATCCGAGCTAGAGAGATACACATAGAAGGAACTTGACGGAAAGAGCAAGACGCATCCACATCTATGTACATATAACTCCAACAACACCACCACCAAGACGTCTCCTTCCTTCGTCGCCTGAATCGTCCTCTTCTTCTAAAAAGCAAAAAGGTGGAATTCTCTTCTTGTTCTTCAGCAGCCGTAAGAACAAGGTAACAAGAAGAACAAGTCCGTTTCTCCTGGCTTTTTTGGCAGGCAGCTTTGCCTTCCCGTACAAATTGTGTAAGAAGAAGAAATGGATGCAGTAGTTCTACTAGCAGTGGTGGCAGCAGCTCTTCTAGCACCAACAACCAGCAGCAGCACAAGCTCATCCTTTCCCATGATGACTGTACCGATGAGGGAGATGCACGAAATGATGCTGCTGCTGCTGCTGCTGCTCCGTCTTCTGATGAGACATTATTTTATCGATTCCCCTTTTCAAGTCACTCTATCCACTTTTGCTCGCCAACACACATATACACACACACTCTTTTCACAACACACACGAAACGAAACCGAACCAAAAAAGCAAAGGATGCTTTAATAGTTTTTCATAGTGTAATAGCAGAAGGGCTTAGAACTCCTGTGCCTGCCTTAGCTTCGTACAATAATGGAAACTTGCCGTCTCCTGCCTGTTTCTCTCGCTCTCTTCTTCTCTTTAATACTCACCACCATAGCGAGCTTCACTTCGTCGGCTACTTTTGCTATTGCTGCTGCTGCGACTACTAAAATACAATAGTAGTGCTTTCATCCCTGTTTGTATCCTTCCCGAGCATTTTAGATTCTAGATGATGATGATGTAGGACTTTAACTGGTATGGCTACGGCGGTACTACTTTTCTATTACCGTCGTAGCCAGCTTATAGGAATGAAGAGACGAAGAACTACAACTGATATACTTTTTCTAGCCTTTGATTTGAAAAATATGTACATTTACAAATAGTCACCATTGCACAAACTATATATATATATTACATGTAAATACTAAGTTGAGAATATCACTGTCACGGCCAATTCAACATACTACACGAACGTACAATGACCGATTCCGCTTGCTGTCAGTTGAACTCCAGGCAAGCTGCAAGTATTCAATGCACTTCTGATGACGATGACGATTGCTTCCAATTACGTTTCCTCCTCTTTGTAGATTCTCGTGACCCCAAAGTCTCTCCTTTAAGGGCACAAAATTGTTAGCAAATATCGCTGCAAAGGGAAGTGACAAGAGTGAAACGACAGGAGTTGACACGAGCGGAGAAGGAACAACACTAGATAAAGTCTTTTACCTTTACAATATTAGATTTCTGTACAGTCTCTTTATCTTTCCGTGTTCCGTGTGTGTACTGCTTGGTTCTAATCTCCTTTCTGCTGCTGTTCTCTCAGTTCAGAATGTGAATGCTCTCGCGTAGAATGTATGTATATTATATTTGAGTCTTTATAATACACATAGCGCATAATATATATAAATGTGTACATATAGGTGTATGTAAAAGGATAAAAAGATAGATACTCGGTTCCCCTTAGCTTTTTCCACTGGTGGACTGTTCCCAGGCAAAAGCAAGCCTCAAACCGTTTATGAGAACGAAGCTGTGTGTTCCTCCGTACTAACTCCCTTCTGTACAATAGCATAGCAATATAATATTACTCCTCTTCTTACTGCACACTGCACTCAAAGCCAACTGTCTTCCCCCAACTGCTTTCCTTAAATGCGATCAATAACATTATGGGTAAAAAGATACCTCCATTATGCCTTCCCTGCATCACATCTAGAGACAATTATAACTAGCATTTGACAAAATTCAAAATGTTCATCTTAGTTTATGGTAATTTAACAATGATTTACATATTTCTTGATTACCTTATCATATCTAACCCCTTCTTCCTAACGCTCACAACGAAATAATTGAGCACGCCTTACAGGGGAAATGGATAATAGTGCTCCCCAGTGACGGCTGTCAAAAAGCCAAAGTTTGTTGAAACGACTGCAGCTATTGGTTCGCCGTATTCTGACTTAGGTTCAATGACAGACAAGGGCGACGCCCCGACGAATAGAACGCAGCTACACATAACTACCTGTCCAGTTGGAGGTTCAGAACTATCCGCACCGCGAAAGGTTGATGCTGCCGTATCCCATCATAACAAGCACATGCTAACATGTGAAAGCTTTTCTGTGATTTCCTGAATTAATAACATGTATGTGGTATCTGGTCTGATGAATCTTGGTCTTGATCGGCTCTGAAAAGTATAATATAAATACGAAGTTCAACAACTTCAATGAAATTTGACCATTATGAAATAAACTGTAACATACCTACTGATCCTTCATGTCAGTGGTGCCAAATAAGAGTCACAATCACAATGCCGTGTTCCCAAACGTTCATGTTCACGTTCACCCATTAATGTGCGTCCATGAATAACTTGAATCTTGAAAGCGCATCTGAAAAACACATTCAAGTCAGGTAATTTCTTCAAAATTTCCTAACCACAGGTAAAAATAAGAATCTTGTTATATTGCAAAACGAAGTCACAAACATTTTGACACAGCTTACAATTAGAAAAACAAGTAAGCTCTGTAGTTTTCTGATGCACGTGCTTGTGTCTATCCAACTCAAACAGGTGAAAGTTTTAACTACTAGTAACTGCTGAAATTGAACCAAACTCTTTGGATAATAGACACTAGAAATTTTTCTCGTGACATTACATTTCGCATTTCAAATCATCAATTTACGGCTAAATAGATAAATAGAAATCAATATTTGTCTGTAGTTGGAGTTGGAGAGAAAATAGATTCAGATACGACGGGAAAGCTCATACCAAACCTTTGACTTGAGCCCCAAGCAAAGTAACGGACCTCTAACAAAACTGTAATAAATAGCCAATAATTTATTCATATACACATTTTACCAACTACCAAACCAATTCAAAATGTGTTGTCCACCAACTAACTAAACATTAAGGCTGACTACTGCTGGTCACTTGAGCTGTTGCTTTGAGTGGAGAAAAGCATTAACAACGAACGATGCAAGAAGGGATTGCTGGGTTTTGTCCACAAACAAATGTCTTCGTTGTTCATCCAACCAAACGTCAACGAACAGTGCCGTGGTGAAAGTGAGACCTTCACCTGGTCGGTCTGTCGCCCAGCACAAAACTGACTGTTTTTAATCTCCTAATTTGGCAATCAATCGATATTCCACAATGGACTAGATAAAACAAAACAGAAATAATATATGGTAAAACACAATTTCGTACTTTCACTTACTTTCACTCTTAACACATTGGTTTGGTTAAGTTGGTTTGCTATAATATGCATCACAGCATCACCTTCACTTCACCTTTCTTTAAAAGACCAGCCTTAAACTCTAATACAGTATAGATAGAAACGCAAACGGCAAACCGCAACCTATTCTGTGATGTGAAGACATTGGCATTACACACAGGGCACGGTTATTAAGAACGTGCTCAATGTATGGCAATGGCACATGGCACGCACAACGAAGTAGCATATGATTGAAGTACGATGAAATAAGTTTAATTAAAGGTTTGTTGAAGGTTAGACTAGACACAGTTAATTTAATAGTCTGGGTCGAAGGCCGAATCAGATAAACTACATAAATGAAATAAAAAAATAAAAATAACCTTCACCTGTTGTCATTTTTCTTCCCAGCTTTCGCCTGGCGGAGAAGTGGGAGTTCGGTTCGGGGGTTGTTGTTGTGGTGGTCATTATTTAACTGATTTCACGTGTTCCACTCCACACTCGCACTCCAAGGTTCACTCACACTCACATAGGATTTTATTTAGCAAATTTCCAGTCAGTTGCAGTTGTAGTAGTGGCACCCTGGCACCGTACTTATTTCTTGCACAACATTAGTATTATTACTACACACTGACTTGACTGATCTTATGGTCGCTCTACGTGCGACGTTGAGAAGTGGGTGCTATATTTTGCGAAGATAGATAAATGGGGTTGACAAAAGTCTAAAACTTGACTTCAATTCGCATTATCGGATGCTGGGCGCTGTGCGTTCGACTCTGCCAGGTTGCACTGTTACAGTTCCCATTCCATAAAGAACTTACGTGACGTGGTGGTGTGGTATATCCATTCACTTTAGCATAACGATTTCCCTTATACAGGAATCTTATACGGAAGCATGCGGATATTGCGGATCCAGTGATGCAATGGAACGATGCGAGGACATGCTCGAGATGAAATGTAGGAAGTGCAGAACCGTGCTTCTTGTGTATCCACAAAGTAATTAGTTTGTGTATTTTTTTAAAAATAATATTTTGGATTTAACAACACGATTCTGGGTGGCTGATGATGATTAATCGATGACATATGACATTGACATTGCACGTTTCGTTTCTAACATTTTTCCAGCGAGAGTGGAAACGAGTCATGGAAATCTTGTCAAAGATTATGTGGCAGCAGGTGCCTGCTCCTCAGAAGTATGGTACATACCAGAAGAGCACATGCCAAGTTGGATGACTTCAAATGTCGAAAAAGGGGATTGGGTTAAAGGCAAAATTGTATGTCCCAAATGTGAATCTAGGCTGGGATCATACAACTTTGTTTCTGGTATGAAGTGCCCTTGTGGTGAACAGGTAGGTGTCTCGGTGTGCGTGTGCATACCATTGTGACTACAGATTCTTTCTTTTTCTTTTATGAAAATACCCTAATGTTGCTTCTGTTTCATGGAATAACTAAATGTAAATAATATTATTTGTTACTTTATTAGGTCGTGGCACCAATTCATATAGTAAAGAGTAAAGTGGATTTCTTTATTCCACCTCATCCACCGCCGGTTGCGGTAGCGGTTCCCGAAGATCTTCAACTGAATTTAAATCACAGCACAGAGCTTAGTCCTTCGTCTCCTGTACACGAATGTTGATGATGGTTTGCTGGATTCGTTTAGACGCAAATGATAGCTATTATTTTATGTATCCAGAGCCGTCCGTCTGATTACCAATTTTTACTTGTTTATTTTCGAAAATAAATTACTATTCTTATTAAGAAATGTAGCACAATTAAAATAAAACTATATTTTTATTTATCATTGTGTATAGATAGCATGCTTTACGGCATTACATAAACTTAAACTAGTAACAGATATTATGACTTCATAGAAATTCCTTTTCGATTTACCACAATCAACTTTGCATGACATGACATGTCGTCAGATATCCACATTTTCCATATTTAACTGATCTGATTACTGACCATCTTAATCGTGTGACGGGAAAATTAAGTGCGAGCGACCACGGATCACAATACACCTATTAATACTAAACCATACTAACGTGAGTTTTGCTCAAGCAGTGGATAGGAGGACCACATGCACAAACAATGACATGATAGGCGATATGCGTTATCTATCACTTAAGTAATTTCAACTTACAATTAGCCAAAGTTTCTTAAGGTAGGTTAATGCGCTGCTACTAAAACCATAGTTCATGGGGGTTTAATTATACTTTACAACCCAACAATGCAATTAGCCAAGTGCAATTCATGCACTATGACTGTTAGTGCCTAGTATAAATATTTATTATTCAAGTACGTTGGATTGAATACAATTTAATATTCTAGTAGGTTAATCCTTAAAATACCTATGAATCTTCTGAAGCCATTTAGGATCAGACTAACATGCTTAAAATTGACATCTGGTGAAGACTCGAAGTGTACACAGTCTATGATTTGGCTGCACAATTAAGACTCTGAACCTTCGAGTTTCATAATACTCGAGGAGACCATTTAAATTTACTGAAAAGACTGCATTGATCACATTTCTTCACTTTACACAGTTACAACAACTTAAAACCCGTGAACCTTAATATAAATATGAAGGGACAACAAACAAATATACTGGGAGTACTTCGTAATTCTGTTTCCTGATCCTGATAGTGACGTTAGTAAGTTTTGATTGCCAAGTCATATTTTACAAATTATAATATAATAATATCTTATTATAAGCGCGTTGATGACATATTTACATGAAAATAATAGAATTGGCATCTATGCAATCAATAAAAATTAAACACGCCAAATATTCAAGTACGACAGAAATTACACAAAACCTTATTGTTTGTAACCTAATATCGTAATAAAATACTTTAAAAACATGGTTTAATAATCAGATACATTTATAAATCTGTAATCAAAACAGCAAATTGTTAGTGCAAACTCACTGAAGCTATACAAGAGTGGTAAGTGGTACCATGCCATGTTACACAACCTCGACTATTGGACCCATTAAATGAGGTACTTGATCTGACTAATTATATATATTTCAATATTTAACGTTGTAGAACGAGATAAAATAACTATATTTTCCAAAATAGTATACATATATCGCAAATATCGAATACATCTATAGATCATAAAAGTAAGTGTGACTGAAATTAACCAGCATCTGTTAATAGTTAGTTAGTAGTGTAGTTTTACTCCTCATCATCCAATAATATCAATAAAATGACGTAAATTGCAGTTGCAGTCAAACAACATTTACTAACTCGTGTTGTAGAAGTATAAGACAATAGGTAAATATACGATAAGAACGACAAGTAATATTATTATTAGACAATTAGACTCAATAGGAGTCCTAGTCCTATTGTAGGACAGGCTTCTAATACAAAACATCTGAATGGTAAGAACATATAGCCTTCTACAATCTTCATAGCTTCTTACAATCAGAATCGCCTATATAATATGACACATTTTATTCCGAAACCTACCGAATATCAAATTAAATACGATTGTTACGGTCTGGTATAATACGTTTGCTTAACTAAAGCGTGCTCTGTTTAAATTGGTACATAGCACATCCTTTGTGGTATTGTATTAGTATTTTCAATTGTCTGAAACGAATGAAAGCTCTCAATCAGCAACTCTCAGGAACAAGGTGTCAAATCTTAATGTAATAGTGTAGTTTTGTATGCACACCTAAGCATTCCATCACATAAACTACGTTAAGTTTGAAAACATATACACTTTACCAGGCTTACATAAGGCTTTACACAACGTGCGATATAGACACCAAAGCGTTTGGACTGTGGACGTCACATTTTCAGCTAAATATTTGGTTTCTGCTTGGCCGTTTCATAAAGATGTTTCGTCGTTGCCTTTTTCAATTTGGCCAGTCTTCTGCTTGGCGTGATTTGGGGCAAGACTCTTCTGACTTCCTTCATAATTAGACGAAACTGGAGGGGCAGCAACTGTTTGGCGATCATTGTTACTAGGGTGGTCCAGCGAAAATGTAACGTTTTTCCGCGAACTGCTGGCACTTTGTGGGTATGATGCCAGTGCTGAGTGGTCAATTGAACCTTTTCTAGTAAGTGGTTTTTTTGGAATGACTGATTCTGAAGGAACGCCAGCAGAAGACTGCTGGTTGCTACCTTGAGAATTTTCTTTCACTAGTTCGTCCACTTGTTTGGCAAAAAATCCAACTGATGGATGAAAGTATGCGTAGTAAATTACCATGCATAGAATCCCGATGAAAAACAACGCGTAGTCACCAATCAGTCCAGCTACTCGAAACCACAAAACTTCCGGTGTAGATGGGCCGAACGAGAAAAACCATGTTAGCAAGAGGACGGTGTTTTCCAGAAAGCATATAATGTAGAATGTTAAGTATTTATAGCGCGTAGGTTCATCTTTAATATTGAAGAAAGTGAAAACATAAATAAACGCGACGACTAGATTGAACAACGCTTCTCCACATTGATTGGTACAAGCTTGGTTCCCTTGGACAATCAACCACGCCAACATTGCCAGCCAATGTAAGATGCATACAGGAATCTGAATCCAATTGTAATTGAAAACATATTATGCATGTAATATACCAAATATCATCCAATATCATTGAACAAATTAACTACTGCTTACGATTAGAAACGAGTATGTTGCAGCAAAAACTGCTAGAGCAAATACCCTTGCACCTGAAAGAATAAACATATATACTATGTTATTGACTATAATAGTTTTTACGGAAATTTTTATAATTCATTTATTCAGTCAGATAAACTTACTTATACTGCATAGATGCCAACAGAACTGCACAAAAGTACCCCGGTATGAAATATTTGGTTTGTCTGGCAGTGAAAAACGGAGTGACCTATTATACGCAGATAAAGACCACGCCAAGCTTAGTAACGAAGATCCCACAGCAAGAAGCTGAACTGTATTTCAATTACAAAGATTTTGCTAGATTAACCACTGGAATTAGACTGGCATAATTGTTACATGACTGGAAACACTATTATTATTTTTAGACATACTGTAGCGATCGTTAAATGGCCCCTGATCTTTTGGGTCACTGAAGTGATATATAAGAATGTACATTTGCAGTGTCACTTGTGGTGCAGATTCCATAAACGCTTCAAACAGTCTTAAAAGAGTCGAATCTGCATCTTCATTGATCATGTAAGTGTAATACTTGATTTGTTGCGCCTTATCATTACGAGTCGCTGCCTTCCGACTTTTAAGTCCATACACGAGAGCGTCAATATATCTGTTGAAGCATAAATTTATGGCCACGCCACTATTATTTTTTGAAAATTTGATATAGGTTACCACAAGAACTTTGTTTTTCTCTCGTCATGAAGAAAATACCTGAGAACGGGTGCCAACTGGAGCAGCAAAAATACTATTCGAATCACCCATTTTGTGCAGGAAGGTTTCGGAATCTGTTGATTGTCCATGTCCATGACATACCTATTGTGATATTGTGAATCAATGTTAATCGTTGCTATAATTAGTCCAGCAAAGGTTACGAAAATCATTTGAATCTACAGATTTAACGCATTAATTTGATTGTATCACTCAAATTACACATGTATAAAAACAAATATAATAGTTTACATTTTGATTTGATAGACTATTACAGAAACCAAGGACTTACCAACGAAGACTAAATGCAGTCATTGTTCCAGCAGGAATAATTACAAAAACGAGAGTTAAAACGAAGTACCCTATGTGTGAATTTGTGTAGTAAACGTATGCTACATAGATATCCATCCCAAGATCAAAAAGGTATGTACACATCGATAAAAGGATGCAGAAAACGTCAAAAAAATTAAATTTTAGAGATGTTGGAAGGGCATCCACTTCGTCATACTGTAGCCACTGAGATTCAGAACAACTCATATAATCTAGCAGATCTCCCTCTGAGTGTTTTTTCCTGACTTTGGCTACAGGTAGATTATCCTTAAGGTCTTTCAAGCTGCCAGTTGACATTTTGAAGACCAAGAAGTACTTTCAGTATTAGATTTTGCTGTCTCAGTGTTTAAACTCAGTGCTACACTGCTAAAAGCACATTGTTACCAATAGCCATCTTCCAAATAGCTTTTTAAGTAATCCATAGTGCCGTGGGTCATTCAGCTCATTGGTTATCCAAAGTCTTGTTGAATTAATTGAAGTACAGTTCAGGTTTCAGTTATATTTAAAGACGGCTAGTTTGCGGACCGAGACAGCGCAGTTGGGTGGGTGGACATTCTAGGCGACAATTTGGAGCCTACAATAGTCGACCATCAGATTAAAATTCTTAACATTCTGTCTGTGTGTCATTCATGATACTGGAAGGGATGTGGCATGGCATGCCTGACATGTCACATGTGGCTCCAGTGACGATTGGTTATTGTACCATTCCCGTCTTCAACTTTCTTCTGTAAAGATTTGATTGTGCCTAATTTATTGGCATTTGAAGGCCACGTCCTATTCCGATAATCGGAATCCGATTCCTGACGCTGACACCATGGTCTTCCACAGTTGGTACTTGGTACTGGTGATGCTGTTGGTGTCCAAAGATTGAGATTACTGTTGAGATTCTTGGCTCAACACGATCTACGGGTATCATAACACAAAAGACTTTAATAAATCAAATGTCTCGAGTGAAGTCATCATAAAAATGAAAACACTAAAAACTACAAAAAACTGCTGCCACTTTTGTCTACCTGAAATGACTTGCGTCCGTCAGCTCTGATATTGTTACCTGTGCAGTCAAAGTAAACTGTATCGTAATAATTCCAGTGAGTGATCCGCTCTTCCACAATGAAACAAACAAGTAGTTGCTGAGAAGTTGATTAGTCCTCCGCCAGTCATCAGTTGTCACAGAGTTGTCGGCTCTTCTTCCTGCCTTACCAATTTTATAGCTTACAATATATTTAACCGGTCACCTTCTCTCATCTGATGATATCTTTGATAGTGTGAAGAAATTGCCTCTCGCCGCAGCTTCAACTGAAAACACTTTTTACAACAAACCTAGAAGAGAGATGTAATAGTTTTTACAGAATTGTGAATTTTTGGGAGAACAATAGCAAACTGATTATATTATTAGGGTGCTAAAGGTGAGCGATGAAATTGGTAAGGCATCTTCTTCTCTTCCCACCACGCACGTTCAATCAGTCAGTCATTATATATCTGTCGCAGTCGCTCGCAGCAGCAGCAGGTCACAATAATCCTTTCAAAAACCAAACCAAAATACATGTACATCATTCATAACCTGTAAAACCCGATCATCATCGTTTCACAGATTCATTCTAAAATGTTGTTTTTATACATATAAAAATGTGGTCTGCCTGCTGAAATGAAGTCTGTCTGCATCTGCATAATAAGTCGTACGTGAGTAAAGGAGGTATTTTATGTATGCGTTGTATGTGTTTATATTTTATTCGTATCGTGCGTGTAGGTATACATTTGGGAGAAAAAAAATGTATATACACAAGATGTGTGTGTACTAATTGTAAGTATAGTAAAAACAATATCTATCTGAAGGCTTTAAAAGCAGCGCGATGCATATTGATTGACCTGATTGGGTCGAGGGGCGACTTTGGAAGTTTGAGATAATCTACGTGTTACTTAAGTACACAGCAGCAGAAAAGGAGAAGAACTCGTTTTATCCTTTTGATACTTAACTACTAATACTACTCCTGCACTACTGTGCGCTATGTATTTTGCTTGTTGTGCTCTTCCTTCTGCTCAAAATATATGTATACGAATGCTACGTGTACAAAAACAAATTACAAATACACAAATGATGTGTTTTTTCTTTTGGTTCATATGATGTTTCATTTCATTTCGTGTCGTGTCATTTTCCATTCGTATTCGTTGCGCTCGAGAATGACTGAAACTGAAAAGAACACAGAAAAGAAAGAGAAATATAATAATATCATCAATATCATCATGTGATGTTAGTTTGTTAACAAATTATTATAACAAGTTATTAGAAACTAAAAGAGAAAGTTAGTTAGTAGCATTAGATTAGCCGGATGTAAGACTTTTCCCGTCGTCGCCTGACTGTTGTGGAGATTGTGAAATAATAAATAAATAACTAGTGAACAAGTTGCAGTGGAAAGTTCAGAGGGTAACGTAGATCATTATAAATCATTCATAATTCAAGAAGAATGCTACCATATTCATTCATTTATGTTATAATGTGTTAATATGTATGCTCATTATCAGTGACGAGGTGGCGACTGTAATTTTTGTAATTCTGGTTTCATCAGGTCTATTGAAAGCGCTGGAAGTGGAAGTCTTTTAGCTGGAGACATTGATTGTTGTTGAACTCCGGATCAGCTCCGTACAGTATTGCATGAGGTAAACGAAGGTCCTGTGGGAGTAGTAGAGTAGAGTAGAAATCCACTGGATACACCGACACCACCACAGTTCTGTGAGGATCAGCAGTTTTGCTTGTTGGAAATTTGAAGAGATGATGGGGGATGTGGGAGACTGGCTGCGGACATTGCCGCAGTTCACGAGATACTGGTTCACTGGAACTGTTGTGCTGTCATTGTTAGGACGCTTTGGATTGATATCCCCGTTTTACTTAATTCTTCAGTATCAAGAGATATTTCACAACTATCAGGTATTAAAATGATTAAAAATGTATTTTTAGTTGAAACCATCCAATGAGTGATCCAATAAAAGTGACGTGGCTTGTTTTTTCATTTTGTTAGATATGGCGTCTAGTAACAGCTGTACTTTTTTACCCAATCAGTCCGCAAACCGGATTTCATTTCCTGATAAATCTGTACTTTTTAGTCAACTATTCCAAACTTCTTGAAAATGGTAAGCAAGATGATATAATGTGAAATTTTGAGCAGAAAATTGGTACCTATATTATCTAATCCCTACTAGGTTTACTAAACCTATAAAACTCTGTATAGTCCGATGAGAAGTCAGTTAATACTAATGTTTTTATTTGCAACTTTTATTGTATATCAAGGGGTGTACGTCACCAGACCAGCCGATTACGCTTTCATGCTCTTGTTCAATTGGATATTTTGCTTGATAGCTGGACTGTTCATGAATATGATGGTGTGTGAAAATGTTTCCAGAAATTATAAAATGACAAAAGTAGTTTTATGTAGTAATTTGGTTAAACTTTCCATCTTTATTTTGCTTAGGTCCTCATGGATCCGATGGTTTTGAGTGTACTTTACATATGGTGCAACCTTAATCGAGATACCATTGTAAGCTTTTGGTTTGGGACACAGTTTCGAGCACTTTATCTTCCATGGGTGCTATTCGGTTTTAATATGATTCTGTCTGGAGGGTAAAACCCCTATTTTAATATATACGATATATATTTGATTAGGACAGTGTTTTCAATATCAAAAGTTGAACTTTTTGCTTGCAGAGGTATGGCTGAACTGATTGGAATTCTTGTTGGACATCTGTACTATTTTCTTAAATTTGAATATCCAACCCAGTATGGTGGACCATCTCTTTTGGAAACGCCTGGATTCTTGTAAGTATTTTAAGAACAAGTTGTGACTATGTGTAGTAATGACTAAAATGAAATATAGAGATAAAATGTGCAACAAACGAATACGTATAATTTTTTAGGGAAGCCTACTTCCCTCCAAGGCAAGGTGGAATGGGAGGATTCGGGGTTCCACCTCCTGGAAGGCCCGCAGCTCCTCCACCAGCAGGTGGTGGTGGTGGTGGTGGGCGTGGTTTTGGCGGGGGACACACTTGGGGGCGTGGACAAGCGTTAGGAGGAGGTTCATAATTAAATTGTTGTGTTAAACTAAACCGTTCTATTCACCAGTGTAACCACACCACATCGTATCTTTGGTAAATCGTTGTTCAATGTTCTAAATATCAAACTATCACAAACATATATGCCTATCTACACCGTCGTCACCGTCTAAATATAAACCACTATGATTAATTAAATTTATTGTAAACAATATTTATTACCGCATTAGACAATAAGGCAAGCATTTGTGATGTTACAACAATAAAATAAATAATGTCGTTGCTGGAAATTGCAATCCCCCAAAACGAGTACGCGTACTTTCGTATAAACGAGTACTATAAAAAACTAAACGTGAACAATAAAAAAATCTAAAAATCGTAACGTGTTGTACGATGTAAATATTAAATAACCTATATAGGTTTGATATGCAATTTCCGTTTCGATGCCACGTTCGAGAAGCATCAATCAAATCATATAGTATTCTCCCTCCTTGTGCAATTCCATCCAACGAATTGGTGTTCACTGCACTAAAGTGCACTTGTCGAGAAGGACTACACTGGGTATATTCGGTATATAACATTTTTGGCATATAACATTACTACCTATTTGCTATTCGAGCGAGCTAGGTATAAATATAAACATCATACCTACACATTAGGTAAGCAAACTCGATCGAACCCACCGAGCCTAAATCTCATGCTGCTGCTCTCCAGCCAAAAACCATCCAACAAACCATTCATTCATTTGTTCACATACACACGACCGACTCACTCACCACACACGCAACACAAGACATGTGGAATTGTGGAATAGACGAACGTAAACAATATCCAAAAATCCAAATACTTTGATTCCACACTCTTCCAAGACTTCATTATCGCCAGTCATCATCTTTGTGACATGTGAGCCAAAGGTTTGGAAAAGCTTATTTCTTTAAAAAATCTACTAAAATTCAGTGTTATTGATTCCATAATAAAATCCAAACGACGGTAGACGTGCGTACTACGGCTTATAATATTACGTCTCAACCTGAACATATATCCCTCTAATTTTTTGCAAATGAAAACCTCCATTTACATTAATTAGTTAGATATCATAATTTGTAATAATTCGTATAAAGTTGTTTTAATATGTAATTCCTGGTTGATCACTAATTCGAACAAACATGTGCCTTGTCATGTCAGAAATATAATTTATAATTTGTGCATGTGATTTTGATGTATGTAGGTTGCTATTTTCTATCTCCAATTGTCATAACTTGGTCTGGTAACTGGATATCCGCCGGATCCGGACAGTGTTAATTCAGTCTTCTCCAGACGGGCGTAATAACTCTCATTTCCCAATAAACCTTCCTAATAAAATGGAAGTTCTTCGTCTGTATAAAACGATGCTGAGGGAAAGTCAGAAATTTTCTTCTTATAATTACAGGTTCGTAATTATGTATGACTTAAAGTAGTAGTTTGTTGTTTGCTAGAAGGTGGTCAAGGTGGTGTTCGTATTGATTTATACGCATTGCCTAAATGTTTATGAATGTGATATTATTTCCAATTCCAATGGTATTTCTTGCAGAAACTACTTTATTCGTAGAATTAGAGATGGCTTTAGAGAGAACAAAGGACTTGCACATAAAGAAAGTATCGAAAGTGAAATCGCACGTGCCAATTCAAATTTGAATATCATTAGACGACAGGTAAGACAGAAATATACTTGAATAGATATTTTGGGTGCACATTAACTTTCCGTGGTCTATGGCATGGTTTTGTCCACTTTATGCTGACCAGTATTGGCACTTTTGTGCTGACTTCAAGATTGTCATTTAATTAATTTTTTTGAAAACCTCTCAGGTAATTGTGGGACAGCTATACCAGACTCATAAGCTCGTAATTGAAAACGCACCTCCAGAAAATTAATAAAAATCTGTTTTCAAAGTCAACTTGTGACCTGTCTTTGAATTGAAAGCAATGCAATGATTTAATTGCTACAGAAGGTTTTTCATAATATATTTTACGTGCACATGTATAGTAGAAATGTATGTATATGTATGTAATCAGCCTAGCTTAAACACAATAAAAATTAGCGTCTAGCTATCAATAATATGAATCAGTAAATAATAATTGATTTTAAATTGTTTATTTCAATTTCGTTTTGATTACATAAGAACCGCTTATCGGTATGAAGTCGACTGAAAGGGCCATTCGGAAGGGCTATTAGGAATCGAGCTATATTCATAGCTTGGAGGCTTGGAATCCAACTTGGGAGCGCTGAACAAATTATGTACTGAAGTGATTCTGTCAACATATCTATGAGAAATTGCATGTCGAAGTTGTCGTTCTTCAGAATCGACGCAACAATCGGAGAAGCTTAGCATTGGATGTAATAATGATGCCGGAACTTTCCTTGCGGCACACAAACACACACCTATTCATTCACAAATACAATTGAAATGTGAACATGCACTTGACTGTGTAAAGCATTGGTTAACTAAAAACAAAATTATTGCGAAATTTACACCTACCGCATGTCAATATACTAACTGCGAATCCGATTATCAGTGTGATGACAGCTCCAAATAATGTAAGTAGTAGGTACGATAACGACTGGAAATCTTCGGCCTTCAGACTTCTGTCAGTATTTAGTAGCAATTCATTTTTACTAGTGAAAGTGGGTAAATTGGTATGAAAGTAAAAGTAGCATTCTTACAAATTTTCAACATCCCTAGGATGCGACGGCATGAAGAGTCGTGATAATGTGTTATTGATTTCGAGTTGGTCAGGACAACTTAATTCCATGACTGGTGGTAGCGGATGAAGTAGTCCATCAGTATTTGACGCAAGAAATATCCTTGAGGCAATATATCCCGTAACTCCTATTCCACCAACGAATCCTACAGCAGCACCCTATGGAACAGATACATTCTTTGACACAACCTGCAAACCTGCTGCAACTCGCTTCTTTCTTTTTGAATGCTTTATTTAATTTTGCGTACGTATTTGTTAACACACGGAAAAAACATGGCCATAAGAAATAGTGCAGCCAAAGGCCCATATAGGACCGCCATGTACGTGAGATAATTTGATGTGCTAGCAAAAAGTTGAGCTTTCTCCAAGAGTGAAAGTTTAACTGCCAGGCATGTCAACACGGTGCACAATGCAGCGTAAAGAAAACCTAGGCGTAAAAAGAATTTTCTACTCTGCATTCTGATTTTAACAATTATTATTAAACTATTAAAGTAGGAATATGAATAATAGGTGATATCTATGATTTTATTACTTATTAGTCGACAGCCAGTTGTTTGCAGGGTAAACCGTTCGGAAGACTTGCAGCACCCAAGTTTCGATACGAAATCTTGATATGTGCAAGCAACCGCTGCAGTTATTGAGGTAGAGCATACACTTTCATAAAGAAGGTTTTGCAATTAGTTTGAGCATACCTATACTATAATTATATTGTATTACACATAGTGTATGGTATTAATTGGCTTACCTTACTCCCCCTCCAATAATGCAAGCTGCAAAAAATCCCTTGATTCCGGGAAGAAAAGTGATGTTCTTGCTAATGAAATAAGGTACAATATCGTGCGGTTGTTGAATTTGTTTTAGTGTCAGGGGATCACAGCCAGCATAGTTAGCGAATAAAAAAATTCCAATCATCATGCACAATACGCTTGGCACAATATGGAACGGAATGCTCATGAAAATTGACCTGTACAATACAATGCAAGTAATAAATTGCCTATATAAGAGTATCTCAAATTTTCGTAATCACCGAAGACAGTAGGAAGTTGGGGGGTGACTTACTTAATTGCATCCCGCTTCGTTGGCAAACTGGAATATCTTTGCACAATGGGCTGATATGTAACCATTTCCATAAGTGTTATAAACCCATATCCAATGACAAAATTATAAAGATTATTTCGTCGGAAGGGATTAAACGTAAAACTAAAATGTGTGTAAAAATGAAAAAATGTACTCACGAATTCGAATTTATCATTATAACCCTAACCTACTAATATCATCGTGTCATATTTTTGTACTATTCTCACTTGAACAGTTCCAGTCGCTTGTTTTTATCCGCAAGCTCGAAAGCACTTTGAAATCCTCCTGCTTTCGTAATGCTCATTGTGACAAGAAGTCCTAGAAATGCAGCTATTAAAACGAAATGAACAACTTGCACCCACACTGTCGCCTTATAACCACCCTGTTAAATATTGCAATGATGAAATTAATCAAAGTGCGAAGGAAGATTCCTATAAGGAATTTTTCAAATTACATTTTCAATATTATATTATGCATGTTTATACGTTAGAAACTACTTCGGATTCTCACCAGAGTTATATTGAACGCTGTCAGGATGCCTATTCCAATAATAGCCGTTAGTATAGGTAGTCCTAGATGCCTTTCCAATGCAGTACTAACTAACCCCAGTACAACACAAGTTAAAAATGTCTGGTGTAAGACGTACGTAAAGGATGTTACGCGACGAAGAAAAGTTGAATCAAACCGATGCCCAAGGTACTGTTCAAATGTTTCAGTTTCGAAAGGACAAGTTCATGTTTTTGGCAATATAAATAAGTTAGACATTTAGATTTGAACACAAGATTTGAACACAAAACTGCTTGACGAATCGGCATTACCTGATGAACACTCGTTAATTCCATCTTGTGGAACATGGGTATAAAGAGGAACGCGCTTATTGGAACAATCGCAACGGTTACAATGGATGTCATGAAAGACTCGATCCCATAATGGTAAGTATCGGCAGGACTGTCTATTAACAAATTTTTAATATACATTTAGTGGTTTACAATATCTTATCTTCCGGGTAAACTTGTGTGTGAACCTGAAACTTACCAATGATTGTTAGAGCAGAAACATATAGCATTCCTGCTGAAACTAAAAATACAAATTGTGCCTTGCTGAATTAGTTAATATTTGTATCATAAAGCAAACACATTCATGCTGAGAGTGAATATATAAGTTGTGTCCTTACTTGCCACTGGGGCCGTTCTCATTTTCCTCCCACCGACTAGAAATTCATCGGCTGTTTTTGTAAAATTAGCATTGTAAAATCCGCATACCAGCATGATTCCTAGTGAGATTCCGATAAAGACATAGTCCACGAGAGTAAAGGAACTATTTCCCAACACCGTATTGATATCCATTTTAATGATCGTCGCAGGCTATGATTTTTTTAAAATGTAAACCTTGCCTTGTCTGCCGACGAACTCACTTTCACCGTGTTAGTTTTCTAGCTAAAATATTCATTTTTTAGAATTTAAATTCACTACAGACGTTATAGCATGGACGATGGAGCCCACCAACTCTTCATTCATGCTTAAATCTTCCGAATTGTATGCAGATGCAGATAGTATAAATGTAATGTAATTTCAGTAAGCATAAAAAGTATGTGATCCGCCGCTCATGCCGATCGGTATCGGTCGTAAGTCGTAATTGAAAGCAAACATTAAACATTCTGTTTATGTGACACAGTGACACGTTTATTGTCTAATGCTTTAGTTTCAGTACCTTCAGGAGTGGCTTACTTATACGATGCGTCAGATCATATACATGACATGGGCATTCATATGGATATGGATAATATGTGGATGTTAAAAAAATCATTAACCCATATATTAATTTAATATCTCACATAATTGATTGATAAGGATAACCATCCTTTCCATCCCGTAAACTGCATGGGTAATCAATCGTAATCCAGGTTTAACAGAAAAACCTTCGGAAAGATAAAAGTGATTGATACAGTCTTATCATACGCATATCTGCACCCCCTCAATCCACCCACATCCGTCCATGTGCAATGCATGTTAGTAGAACGTCGAAGCAATATAAGATGACACCGGTGGTAGTATAGGTAATCTTTGACAAACTGATACCCTGCTGATGCGGTAAAACATTTATCGCCACAAATCACACAACTCAACTCAAAGTCGCAAGTTGTACCATTGCAACTGCATAGGCCATTTTGCTCAGTCACAACTTTCAGAGGCATATGGGTGGACAAATTGCGATGCAATTTTCAGGGGACTTTCCCAATTCTATTGAACGCACTAAATCTCTAGTGGCTTTGTTGTGCTGAAAAATGGTTTTGGCTGGCAGAAGTTTTAAAAC
>JAANSN010000832.1:0-44684 GCA_036850665.1 Dicranocentrus wangi
TACCGAACTCGAGATATGATGTTTTGCTGGTTTGACATTCGAAGTTTGACCTAGTTTGGGTCAATCGATTTTGCTCAAATTCAATACTGATGATGGTCATAGGCATCGAATGAATGTGTGTATGTGTGTGAATCATGCAAAGTTTGACCAATATCAAATGTAGCGTTTTGGCGTTGCCAACAGGTTCATGAGACAGATATTTTGGCCTCTCCCGAATTCCCTTGGACTTTTCTGCAGTTTTTCTAAGCTATAAATGAATGGCACATAATAAGCCAATGCAATGGGAGCGATGCTATCAGCTCCAAATTTATTGCGGATGCATATTTACCACATTTTCCGAAAACTCCTGACGTGCCCTTGTTTCCCTAAAGAAAAATGTCCAATATGACCTTTTTCCATTGATTTTCACAATAAACGCTAAAATGTACAATGTTTTCTTTGAGTGTTTCCACACTCATAATGAATGAGCCAAAACAGCGAAGATCAATGATCCATACATGCACAAACGATGAACATTATAGAGCCCAACACTGCACTCGCGACTCCTTTCCTCGTTTCACTTGATCACGAATGCCAAAAAGCGACATGAATTTATGTTCATCAATAAAAAGCATTTACATTTCATCGGTCTATGAACTTGCCACAATGTATAAATTTATTCTCTCGACTGGACCTTTGCTACTTGTATTTCAAGAAAAAAAAGGAATCCACACTTTGAAAATACACGCACAGTTTTTTCCTTGATGTAGATTTTTCACGAAAACAGGGATATACACTTATGCACACGGATTAGGTGTAGTGTATTCACAAGTTCATAGTACCTGCGAAAGAGAGAAGAAATAGCAGCAATGCAGTCATAATGGAAGAAGAGGACAGTGATAAATGACCGGTTTGTATAAGAAAAATTCTATACGTATATATACGTAGCAGAAAAATGGGAGAAGAGAACCGGTAAAGCAAAATGATATGATCCCAAGTTTTTAAGCTAATCCATGCATATGCATGGATAGAATCAAAATAGTTGGCGAACATCTGCTACTTGCTGGTGTGGTGGTGGTGGTGGTGGGATTGGGATGGTGAGGAAAACTTAAAAATCGTGTTTATCAAGAAAGGGAGAAAAGGAAGCTGCCCGACCCATCATCATCTTCGTGCAATGAAGCTAAAAGGTAATTAGACGAGGCCAGATTTCACAGAGTACATAAAAATGATTGGGATTGCTAATACGGAGTAAACTGGTACTGTGAAAGGTTTTCTAGATTTTACATGCAGTTACACATTTGGAATATGAAAACCCAAAACCTGCATACATTTACATAAAAGATGCACTTCTCTCAGCAGGATTATTAGAATGTTGTCAAGATGCAACTCTGAGTATTTCTAGTTATCTAATGCTGTGACAATAGGCTCATGCTATAGAGCTGAGCAGGGTGCTGATTCAGTCTACTACTTACTCCTCCCGTGTATCATTCACCTTCGCTAGGTCACTTGTACTGTTTATAGCCAGTTAGATAACTGACTTGGCTTACGTCTCAAATTGCTGGTTTCTCTTTGCACAAATACAGAATCACGTTGACTTCTTCAACGACCCCGGAGTAGGTGGATAATCAATTGGGGGATAGTCATCGAGATCATCGTCGGGATTTCTATTATTTTTCTTTTTCCGTCCCCCGCGACCCTTCTTCTTCACCTTACGAATTTCCTGAAAAGATATTTATCATTTTCAGTTAAATTGTTGCCATTATTATTATTGTACTGAAAGAAAGAAAAAATGTTCAAAAGACGAGTTTTTGTTTAGGGGGGAATTGAATGATTTATTAGAATTCGCACTATTTTTTGCACATTTTTCATTTTGGCGTTGCATTGCTTACCTGGGTTTCGTATATAATAGATAGGATTCGTGTGACAGCAGGATCATTGTAACCATCTTCTAGCACTCGACAGTATGACTCTATGTCACGAAGTTTATTGTAGTAGAAGTCACGTTCTTTTTGAAGACCTTCAGATTTCAATTTTATATCCATAATCTACACGGAATTATCAGAGATCAAGTCAAAATACAAAATAGATGACGGTTGCAAAAATATGTTTTGAATGAAAATGAAAAATTGCAACTATTTTTTTTTAAAAACAAGACGCCTTTATCACCTGTGTAGCCAATGCCTCTGTCTTGTAGTCGTTGAATAATATATTGCCATACGTGACCGCAGCACTCATTGGTGTTATCACAGTGTCGTCCATGGGGGGAGGACTTGAACTTTTGGGAGGGTACTTGGAATTGAGGTAGTGACTATATTGAAACATTTTTGCAGGATTACTTAATTATTGCTTAGAAAAATAATTAAAAACCACGTTATAGATGTGGAAGATACGAGCTGGGGTTTGTATTATAATGCCTGGATGTTGAGTAAAAATCAAGTATACGTTTTAGATAAAAGAAGTTATAAGAAAATAGTGGTCTGCCGCGTCACTGCGGAATGTCTCCGGCTTCTCTCTAGGTCACAGTCAACAGCAGACTACAACGAAAAGAAAGCACCGCGGTGTATTTATATTAGTCCGAATTTCGGTTTGACTTTGCATCGTGGGGGTTATGTTCTCAAGAAAAGAATGAATTGTATGCATGAGTTTCATTAGCAGTTTATATTTGTATCGTATAAGCACTATAACGTTAGGCACTTATATCCTTCATTCATACAAAAAACGTCTAGAAAGGAGAACACTATGGATGGATGGTGGAATGGAGGTAGGGAAAATACACTTTTCCTTCTTTCCGATAAAAATGAAAGAACCGTCTGGAGGAGGAAATGAAGGCTGTTAATCGAAAATCGACATGCCGTGCGTCACTTTTTCTTTTCTAAAACTTGTCTGGCTCCCTGGTTGTCTGAACATGGTGTGATCATAGAGGTAAAAACTATATAAAGAGTGGAAATTTGGTATTATTGTAATGTATATATAGGTGGTGGTATACATTTGGATAGATATGATTTCCCATCGCATTGTTCCCCTTTCAGACTAATTTTGGGAAAAAAACTCTACTGTTCATGTTGCGCCACTGCTGAGGGACCTTGGCGTATTTTATCATAATATCATGTTATTATAAATCCATTTACGTAATTTTAGCTCAAATCCACGAGAAAATGGAAGCGGGAGTTGGAGTCGGCCGCAATATCCTAATTTTTGCTGTTCCACTCTGCAACGCTGTAAATTATAATTAGGTCAAATCCAAACGTTCCTTTTCCTTTTTTAACTTACAATTACATGAGGCTCGCTTTGAAAGCAAATAACATTTCCAGAAATAAGTATATCCACCAAGTATATCCCTTGCACGATTATGGACAATAATTGGATAAATATGTAGGTGTGCAATATATGGAAATCGGAAATCAATATTGAGAAAATATGTTATTTGATCATGACATAAAAGTAAGTTCACGCCTCTGCTTTTATAACATCTGTCGTCGTAATCAAAAGTAATCTGTGAGTGATTCATGAAATTCGTGATATTAACCATAGGTCAAGGGTCTATTGGATTGGAACTCGTGAAAAGCTGATAAAACATGGCGACACGTTCATGGCTAAACATAATATAACTCATGAGTTGCTAAATCGTTTTTCGTAAATACGGAATATAGATCTAGCATTGCGCTCGGCTGTTCATGCCATATTAGTTATGGCTCAAAGTGTGTAGATATGGCTTGTCTTCCGGTCTCGAAAACAATAACCAACTAACACAGGAAACTACCATGCGATGCCGAGTATATTTGCTTGGCCTTGTATCACATTCCATTTTTTCGGTATATTATTGTTTGTGTACGCTTCAACCTGTAAAATCCTACGAGGTAAGTGGGTAATCATCTACTGCGAGAAACTGTACACGAGTAAAGTTCAAAATTCATGTCATGCAATGACAAGGACTTGACTGTAGTTGTGATTAATCGCTTGGGGCTACATCTTTCTGCATGCGGAAATAACGAAAATTAATCTAAACTGCAGATATTTTCACAAAATCCTTGGTCATTTCTTAATCACACAGATTGTCAACTTGAATCACATAAAATTCAAGTATGCAATTTTCTACGACCTGTATGGACGTACGATTATGCCCGCGCCTTTATGCCTGTTGTTACAAATGCCGAAAATGGTACAATTATTATTTGTATTTGAGCATGAATATTCATTGTTTCCAAAGTCCAACAAGGTTTATGGTAATTAAGTGAATTACGCATTCAGAAAGTGTGGACCGGGAAATGAGCGACATGCCCACTTCCATATTTCATAAAATTCTGAGAATATGTATCCCAAACCCGGAGAAAATAATTTATACTAGTCATCCCCTTTCGTGCATGCAATTGCTCATGGAGTGAACGATTTTTGGTACAAAAACCCCTCTTTCATGCTAATTAACGTGTAGGCTAGTAGTACATTTTCTCCAAGTAGGTTAACACTGAAACACTGAATTATGTAAATTTCAACAGCAGTGCACCAAATCTAAAATATCTGCATGTACATCATACCCACCTCCCACCAACTACGGCTATTGTCGCCAATCCCTAATAAACTTTTTACCATTTAGAAACTCGTGGCCGATGACACATTTATGCGTATCACTCTTTATAATGGACTCTTTCAATTTTTATGGCTTGTCTAAATCGAATCATTGTGTAGAAGGATGCTGTAAAGCTCATGTAAACACCCAGGTTAATGAGCTAATGTAAATGCCTTGTTTGCTTCAATGCTCTCCTGATATCGAAGTGAAAAGAGCATTGTCACCGAACCACCTACTTGCCGACTTTAGGTCAGTCATTCATCCTCCTTGTATGAAATACTCTAACAACAGTTAAATGAGAGGAGAACATCAGGCAAAACTTTAAGCACCCAGCAAACGGCTCAACACAACATACTCAATGCAGTACAACTGTGACATTCCTTATATGACCATAATGTAATGAAATAATTTAAGACATCTATTTTTACATCGGTGCAGTGCACTCCGCACTACGTCTAAATTGCCATTAAACGTCAGCTATAAATAAATCCCATTTGAGTAATTGATTTTGGTCCAATTTTGGTACCATACTTGAAAGGACTCATCTACCTCTAATAAAAATGCATAATATTTAATACCTACCTATAGCTTCAATGGGCTTAAAGGAGAGCGTGTCCAACCCTTTCAGTATATTATACAATATATATTAAACGCGATATGTCATTTCCAATCTTAATATTCATCTATCCCGTCCATACTCATTTAGATTTATGCGGGTGGGGTATATTTATAATAGGTGATAGACTTCGTTGAATTCTACTACCAAAGGTGTGCTACATTGTTTCTCAAACGCTGAGCCAACTTTTCGGAAATGAGCCAATTAAACTTTGAAATCCTATAATTTTAGTAAATGGTCCCAAGTGAATATTTTTTTGCGTGCAGGACATTAAACACAAGGCTGTAGACACCAGAAAGAAGGCTATATAAAACACCTTGTCTCTGATTACCAGTTTCCTTTGCTGACTCCACTTGCTACGAGTTTGCTCAGCTTGTTTCTTGCTAGATAATATATATCACGTCTCCTGATACCTTATAATTTCCAGATTGAAAAGGTCTATTGATTTTTAATGAACTAATTTATGATTATAAATGATACAATATGCGGAACTGAGAAAATAACTCAATAGACAACAATCAGTCAAAGCATTTACCTCTCTTCATAACCAAGGAATGAAAAGGCAGTGACATGGCAAATAGTGGAATACCTAAATGTTCTAGTACAACCAGCGCAGCCCAACAAGTTTATATATGAATGAAATGATGTACACAGCGTGCCATGCGTACGTCTTGTACACGCAATTTAGCCATTGAATCGAAAATAATAAAAGCTCATGGTCACTCAATCGATTGTTGTTTTCTTCCGAGTGTATTACATTACCGTGGTTAATTACGCGCGTAGATCTGATGTGCATCGCTAGAAGATACTGATCACTGATATAAAAATGAATACCTTCGAGTGATTCAGCAGCCGCCGCAGTAAAACACGCGGTAGCAGTTGCAAACATCGTCCATCCACCACCACCACCACCACCGTCGCCTCTGTCACTACACGATGAATATTTTTGATCAAACTCAAGATCGTCATTATTATATACCATGAGTGAACAAAATAATCTTGCATCATTGGAGATAATAACGTGAAAAAAAAGAATGCCATTGGGATTGGGTATGACTTAGCAGACACACCATAGTCATCATCGTCATCATCATCATCATCAGTAAATAAAATAATAGTGTTGACTGTTAGCGCAAATATCTTAAAAATAAAACCCATTTCGATTATTCGTTTACTCAATGAATGCTGTTACTTCAGAGGGCTGCCTTAATAGTGACGATGCGATGCCCGATCTACAATAACTATGTTGCAAACGTTTGCACACCACCACACAACTGCCTATTCATGTATGTATGCGAGCCTGGGTATTTATTTGTAGTGATTGTGCAAAGTGAGCAAACTTTTCCACGTGGTTGTTCAATTTTTACTGCCCTTCATCGCAATTTTGAGCTTACCAAGTTGAGACTAAATTTCTCACGACAAACTTTTGCGCACAATTATCATCGTTATAGTAAGTATGAGTGTGCAGCAGTAGCGTTGGCGTAATCGTGTGGCAGTCAAGTCGTGAACTTGCGAAAAAATATTTATTTTTCCTTTTGTACGTAAGGCGCACTTTATGTAAATCGTTTTTGCTAAAATGTTAATTTAAACCGCTATGCGTACCTAACTTAACTATATTTGCAGACGGTTATGAGATGGGTACGTAGTTGCCGTATAGGAGGAGGTAATTAGCTGGTTGCTATTTACTTTTATGATTCCTATCCTTGTTCTGGTTATCTTTTCTTGAAGACAACAGTCAGCGTCAAGGGACGGAAAAGAAAATTTGATAACAATGACTGAAACCTTGTGTACGATGATAAAATTTCATTTTCCATATGCGCCAAACATCACACATCCATGCATGCTTACGTAGCGAGCGTGTACACTACACGTACACGTAAGGATGAGTTAAGCAACTTTTTTTTAAATGTGATTTCACCATCTATTAAAGAACTTATAACTTTTTTCTTAAGTTATCAAATGCTTAATGAATATGATTAAATAAAATGTTTTAAAGTCTACCCTCTATGCCAATCGCAGTTCGATTATGTTGTCGTTTTGAAATGTTATTGAATTTTGGATGTATACAAAGAAACAATATCAAGAAATGGCATTCCGCATTCCTTTCAATGCAATATATGCATTTCATAAAAGTCTGGTGCCAAACTAGCGTCGTTTCATCAAGCAGGAATGTGTAGTTACATTATTTAATGAATTATACTTGGAAAAAAATTCAAAATATTTTGTATGTGCTGCAATACAAAGTGTTGATGTCACTCAGTTCATTTGTAGCTCAAATTCTAATCTCACGAATAAAAGAAAGCAAGAAAGAGCAGAAAAACATTAAAATTTACATTTTATCGCCATTACTGCTCACTATTTAAACGTTAAAACAACCACAAGCCTTTAAAAACCTTGCCTGACAGATAACCTGAGTTCTTTTTTTTAAATATAGGGTTTGTCACACGTCGCACACCATACATCTCAACTCAATACTTGTCCTTATGCAGTGCAATTCTGGTGCAACTCCAATGTGAAAGTAACAGCAACTTACGTGACCCGTAGTGGTAGTGCATTTCATGCGTAATATGCCCACAGGAATGACTTACAAACGAAAAAGAAACAGTTTTGATAAGATCGTAAAGGACATTAGGTACTCAAGATTGCATGATTATATGGTCGCCTTATAACAGGCAGAAAACCATGATTTAATCAAATTAAAATATGCACTGCTGATATTAATTAACTTTTCAAAGTCAAACCACACTCCAATGTTGCACAGGTGTGGTTGGCATTTATTCACTTGCCAAAGTGTCCCTGTTATCCTTTAAACCCTTTTTACTGCGTACCATTACATCCTACCCTACCCGTGTCCATTCCATTCATTTACATATTTGCTCAGTCGTTCGTTCATTCCTATTCAACATATCAATTACACTTATTACGGAAATAATTCACTCGCCATTACCAACAAGAAAAAAACTTGAATTGGTATCGATAAAAATTGTAACGATTATGTGAACATGATGCTTCCCCTTGGGTGCCGTGCATGCATGCCATGACATGCTTCACTTTTCTCACTAGCGGACATGACATATTACACTTACTTCATAAAAATAACTTGCATGCAAGTCATATTACTGCCAATCACTATATATTAATAGGCGTATTAAAAAAATATAGCGAATGAGTAAAAAGTCAATGAATTCAACTACAAATTTCTTAATAACCTTGCCTCGATAAAAAAAACGTTGCGGTTACAATTTCCTCTGCAGATAAACTTGTTATATAGGAAGAAGAAGCAATTCCCTGCTGGGCCTGGTTGGCGTGCAACATCCATGCTATTTGTTTTATACTCCCTCGGCTTCCTTTGATGCCA
Source organism: Dicranocentrus wangi (assembly GCA_036850665.1). Taxonomy (NCBI): domain Eukaryota; kingdom Metazoa; phylum Arthropoda; class Collembola; order Entomobryomorpha; family Entomobryidae; genus Dicranocentrus; species Dicranocentrus wangi. The sequence continues at coordinate 8,518 of JAANSN010000832.1, forward strand.
AGAAGAAAGTGAATTGATTCTAGAAAGGTTAATTGCTTTGTGGTTTTAAAGTTTTTGGACATAAGTTACGAGAACGCGGATGAAATTTCCGATGATTAAATCAGCCGGGATCATTGCACTTACTGACTAGTGTGGGGTTGCGTCATTTTGGAAAACAAGAAGCGGATCTCATTGAAAACGAATCGATCACTTGACTTTGCATTATTATGTAAAGTGGTAATAGTTCATCAAACAATGGCTCACTTCCCCTGCAATTTTTTGTTGTAAGCCTGGAGGTCCCCAAGCCCATTTTTCATAACACATAAGCATAACCACACACTTGTTCAAGGGGAAAAGTATCAAACATATATGCCATCTGTTTACTAATCAATATCCGAAGAGTGCTCATTCAAACCAATACCCTAATTGCCGTAGGTCACTCTTAAACGAAATCATGATGATGACTATCAATGATTGTAGCTTTTACTACCATTTCATTGAGAATAAGGTTTGCCTCTTGTTAAAATGCCGTGTGATAGGTTTGCGTTTTTTATGTGAGATGTTGTGGGTACACACGCACTCATTTGAAGATCTCACTTGTCGATATTCAAATCAAAAAGTCTCCATCCTTCTGCAATAAACGCTTGGTGATACAGCAATCACAGGATTGCAATGGAAGTATATACGAATATAAGCAATGTGCCTAATTTGTTTTTTATGAGTTACTTTGTGCACAAGCATTTAATGATACCAAGTCACACTTAATTTTCCATTGCATTTTTTTAGTTTGATATCCTTATCACTTCCTGCATGATGCCTCTATCAAAAAAGAAAATGTTTACAATGCACTTGTTCCCTTCGTTTTTTTTCAAAACAGGCTGCAAATGTGCAATCACGCTGAAAGCATTATATAAAAAATCATGCGTCACACACAACACAACTGAATATATGCTGCTAACTAACACAACGAACTGCAAAAATAATTTTCATGTACAGGTATGTATGTGATGGCGCATGGCACTACTGGTGTGTTTGGTTGGAGTAACTGGTCAGCAGAAGGATAAACAACATTCCCTTGCCTGTGGTAATACCCGATAAGAATCTGGCATTAATATTAATATTTGCCAAGTGTAGTCGTAGTCGTAGAGCTGCCCAGCTAACTAGCGCCATAACCATAATCACGCGTTGTACACACATTCCATTCGGGAAGGTAGTATCCAGAGGGTGTCAAATGAAGAGCGCGATAGGGATCAAGCCAAGCAAAAATCAACTCAAAAAGCAACTGGTACGTTCACTATTGAAGATTTGGCGACAGGGATTTCTGAGAAATGGGATGTGTGAAATGCTGCACTCGCCTTATTTTTGCTGCTGATATTTTTTACGAAGGGATACTGAAAGAGTTATGACCACACGAAATGCAAACATCCCTTTTTACATCCCTTGTTGGGGCTAGGGCTCACGCTATGAAAGTGTAATTACTATAATCATATAATAACCGATGGAATACAGAAAACGGTTTTACTCCGGTGTAGTATATTCTGTGAAGTTGAAAATGAGACTGCTTTTTGTGGTATAGGCTGGTACTGTCTCTGCATGAGTGCTGTAATATCTTCAACGAATCTATTGGCTTTACCTGTAACCGCACCATCATAAATATGTAACGGGTGTGTATATGAATAATATTGTGAGCGGAAATATATTGGATTGTTTTTCTTCTCTGTTTTACTACCCTTCACGGGTCACAATCAGATTAATACGTGCCCATCCGAGCGTAGCGAGGAATTTTTCTTAATACGGGAAATAAAGTATGCTCTTTTGGTTTTCCTCCTCAATCATGTCTTCAACAAATAACTCAAATAAGCAACAATAATAAAGAACTCACTGATAGTCACTCCGGCTCCGTTCACTAGTCGCCAACCGCACAGTTTTGTGTGCTGCATGCCAACATGACCAAGACAAAAAAATTTCATGGGGGGCTAATAAAGTGCTGATTTTGACAGTTCCTCAAGTTTTTTTCATGCAACTTTCGTTACGCTTTTATGCAAATTAATACACTTGATATGTATCTGCGCATAATGCCATATACTTGCCCGGGGAGGTATTCAACGTAGTGGGCACATTACACCAGTGGGCTATAAAAATATTCATTAAGAGAATATTATCTCTGCATTATTTTTTGAATGTTTTGAGAATGACTCACGAACACGACGATTCCTTCATCTGAGACCAAAACCCATGCTATACTCCTGCTCCGAGTGGTTTTCGCAAAAAAGGCGCACCTCTAATGAACCAAGGGAGGAAATAATGGTAGCATTAGGATTTCATTGGTCTTTTGCCACCACCTGAAAACATTAACACGAAAACCACTACAGGGCTAATTTGCAGTTGCATTTATTTGCAACATTGCACCTCCATTTTTAGACATAGGGAAACTTCATAATTGGCATGCTGGTAAACATCATGTATATATTTCTCTATACACGCAGAATAATGGTTTGCTTTGAACGCTCTTTAATAGGCGATTAAAATCTGTAACAGTTCACCTATATTAAACGGCTACTGGTGTATCTCAAGCAGTGGGTTAGAAGTGAGGTTCATGCTAAGTCTTGCTTGACGAGAAGATGGTGATAAAGATGACAGCTAAAAGGAAAGAAAAAAATGCAAGCATCTCAAAGCACACAATTTTCATGTAAGCTTCCGCCTTCGCAAATTTTTACTGTTGTTCCCTAACCTTAGTGTCTTGTGTGAGCTTTAATAGTGAAAGAAAGGGCTAGTCATTCACACAGTTGGTGTGCTCACTTCCAGCTAGATTAGAACGGGATAAAGATCATCTCATAAGTTACCGAATTTGGCTTGTAGGAGCTCAACCATGTGTGTACATTTAAATACCTAACTCACCCCGTACACATTCGTAAAGGCTATCTCCCATCTTCTCGTCAATGAGTAGGCATGTAGCGTGAATGATGTGCTCATAAACCTCCCGCAGCAGATTAAGTCAACAACATTTAAGATATTCCCCCTCCGTATAGAAATCAGCAAAAGAGGATTATTAAGTTGAAATGGAAAATAAAATTACATACATTTTGGTGCAGCTCTTTTCATCTCTCTCTCTCAACTCTATGAAGATATTTCAAGCAATAAAAGGGGGTAAAAACGGCTTAGCAAGGAGCGGAGGTTGGTGATGTATTGTTGCCAACCGTTTAATGACGGGTTTTTCTGCTATATATAAAAGCCAAAACCACGCCACACTATCATGGTCTCAATGAAGATGACTTGGCGCTTCTTTTTCCTTTTCTTGCAGCAGCAGCCCAGCCAGACAGGGAAAATGTTTGATGGAAAAGTGCAAAATTTACGCAAAATCTTTCTTTCCTAGTTATGTTCGTGAGATTTTAAAAGTACTAAAAGCTCAAAAGTGATGTTGACATGGATTACCGGCTGAAAATATAACGTGTTTGTATCTATAAAGCTCTTTCAACTTCAATGTTTTAAAATTCTGACCGTGACCATATTCATGTAAGACATGCCTCCTTGGAGTGTTAATTTGAATAGGGGATTTTATGTGAGTTTTAAGTTTTGCTTTATTATTCATCTTTGTATTCTTCTGCAGATCTATAAAATACACTGTTCTCGTACTCTTCAAAAATCTATCATTATCTTGAATGACTTTTTATCTGAGAAGTATATATACCTCTGTTGTCTATATTTGTATGAGGCTCCTGCTTCATCAGATTAACTTCTGTAAAATTTCGAAATAAATGTGAATTATTCTTGAATAAATTAGACAACCTTTTAAGGCTACCTTGTAATATTATCCTTTATGGTCAGTTTTTAGGCAAGATTACAGAGCAGAATAGCTAGGCAGATGTAAAGAAAACTTACCGCAACTAAACTACTAAAACTGCCGTATTTAGGTAGTTTGAAGTAGTTTTGCACATTTTGTATTTTAATGGCAATTTGGAGTGCCGTATTACCCTGTGATACAAAACTCTGTAGGTAGAAAGAAACGACAAACCATGAGACGATACATGTTATGATGATCAGTCAAAAGCGATCTAAGAGAGCTTGAAGTTACATGAAGACATTTAGCAAAAAAGTCATTTGTCATGATTTCAAAGTTCACTGCACCGTTTTACACCCAAATTATCATTTACATGGTGTACGGGGACATGTGAATTGAAAGTAATTGAAATAATCGTTTGGCAAATTAGGAAAAAGTTGCACATTTCCATTTGTCCGTGAACTAGGCTTTGTAATGCAAAAATGAAGATGAAGTCACCACAAGCCATAATGAAATTTCCCGTGTCTCGAGGCAATCTCTGAAAAAAACCAATGAAGTTACACATATATTCTGAGAAAATCGTGACTGTATTTTTTACACAAGATAGGATTTTTTAGCGGGATACCATCCCTATTTTGTATTTCCCGTGCACGCATTTATTTTTAGGTGAACAGAATTTAAGCATTTTTTCAGAATCATGAATCTTCATTAAAATAAACCACACGTGATTAGCCAGCCAACTATACTTTTACTCATTAATCGCCAAGCAGCCAAGGAGTGTTCTTACAGATTTCATTCGAATACATGGGAATCATGTAAAAATAAGACTGCGAGGCCTTTGTCACTTGTTTCTACTATGAATAATCAAACAGGAAAAATGTTGGTAAAACAAAGCCCGAAAATTTGCATGTTTACAAAGAATTCATATTTTAAGTGAAACGTGCCAAGAAAAGAGTGTGTTAATTACTGCTACGCATTTTCAAGAAAAAACAGTGTATCAGTGAAAAACTGAGAGAGGTCAAAAATCTTTTGTTACACTTCTTATTTATCCCCAAAACCTCTGCTGCTAGCGTATTATTCGAAATAGAAACGAACATTATCATAGAATCATTAGAAAGAAGCATGAACAGATTAAATCTAATCTGTGTATTTGCTTGCAAAGAAGAAACAAAGACATGTAAAACCGTTTTGATTTTCTTCTTTTGCCTTTTTAATTCTCTTTAAATCCCACTTTGTATGCTTTCATCAGCCTAGTCGAGTCAAATGAGAATCGTGAATCAAGTTACACTTTAAACCATTCGCACTCTGCATGGGAATCTTTGTACTCGTGACAATTAAATTTCGATTTTTTCCTGCTTAGCTTATACCTTCCACGATTTGAATGAGCTAACGAGAAAAAACTGGTAAAGAGCCCTAGACAAGTATGCAGTAGTGTAGTGGCAAAATGGATAAATACAACTGATTTTTTTATGCCCCATCGGCCTTCATGAAGTAATCGGCAAAATTCACGGAAGATATTAAACTACTGAGTGAGTATAAGCAAACTATAGCATTCCTAGCCAAAATCTGTTGTTGTTACCTGTGTGACACATGAAGGCATGGCCATATTGGCCATGCTTAAAATTGAATGTGCTCACCTGTGCCAACAATTTTCTGCTTTGTCTTACAATGAATGAGTACAAAGTTGCTGTCGTAAGTCACTCATACTTATCCCATGTTTTTCATTTTCATTGTAAAAAGCGTCATTGTTGTGGTTGATGATTATTACGTTGTAAAACAAATTAAAGTGCACACACCAATCTCCAGACTTCGTATGGCTCGCATACAAAATGCAACATTATTGCTGGCTTTATTTGCACGACCAGACATTCCCTGTGCAGCTCAAACATGATGTTGTTTTTCTGCTTTACCTACTTTTGATTCTAGTTTTTGCCTTGTCGTGTACAAAATATGCTGTCATAGTCTGCATGAAGCGATGATGGAACATGTAATGTATGAATTGTGAGAAGGTAATCGTGTAAAAATTTCATTTTCATTTTAAACAGATAGGCATCTATCGTATTTGCATTAAGCGAGCTTCACCTTGACTTTTTTCCTACGTGGCACATCCGTATAAGGCAGGTGACTTGATCAGTTTCCGAAATCAAATCTGAAATTAAAATCAAAAGTGACGCTTGAAGGGAAAAATGTGAATTGTATGTAAACTAGTGTACCACCATGCCACCACCAGTACCATATAACTTTTTGATCATCAGATGAGTCAAAAACGTAAGTAGCACTACAACTTTCATCTAGGCTTTTAGGCTGAGCCTGAACGGGAAATGTGCGCATGGGTATGAAAAACTTCAAGGTGGGTAACTGGTTTACACATGTGGCGAAGCACACCTGGTTTAAGTAATTAATAAGTGATAATACGTAATCTGGACTTGTTACATCATATCGCTCTACTACTACTTGAAGAAAATCCTTTCAACCTTGTCTTCAGCCGATCAGATTTGCGATGGCCCAGTTGTTCTCGATGAATTGAAATCTGCTAAAAATTCCTATCATCTGCTCAACTCGTTTTTTGTAGCGTCAAGAACGCTTGCTGGTTAATGCACTGTAACGTTTGAGCATTTTTTGTAAATATGTTTAGATTCCTCATTTGGATATAAGTACGTTGTTGGCAATCCATTGCGGATTGAATTTTCAACAAATATGATTGCAAATTATGGCAATGATGAATGAATGCACAACTTCAGAATCATGAATCTCGGACATCATCATATACATACATACCACTTGACCAGACAAGCCATCTACGTTTTTAGTTTTGTATGCTAATCTGGCTAATCACATGTCACAAAGCTACTATCAAATCCTGCATTCAAACAAGCTTTGCTCTTTGCTCCCTTCGCTTTGGTGAAAGATGATCCTAGAAAATGTACAAAAAAAAGTGGTTAAAAGTATGTTTGGACTTTGGATACATATTCCTTAGACCACAATCCGATCCTCATTCAAGGCTATCCATATGTCTACAACACACAGGACCTCACCTTACACCCAAAAACAATCAAGAGTAAAAATCCTGCCATCATGTAGGTAGGCATTACACGGCTTACGTGCAAAATCTCTCGAAAAAGTTACAATATCACTGAAATGCCTCTGCTAATCGACTATTTCCATTCCATCATTGCAAATAAGCCTATCATGGCGGTAGACAAATCTCATTTATTACCTAGTCACAGGTAAACTGCCTGATGTAAGATTCATGTAACTGTAATGGGAAATTTAATGGATTTTTTTTCTTTCTCTTTCAGGTTGGTTTACACTTTTAAACCAAGAAGGGAAAGAGTGTGCCATGACGCTTACATCAATGGGTCAAGTTGCAGCCGCAAGGGTGCCTGCCTTCCTTACAAAATTTGATGTGCCAGTCTACAAGCTCACGGACGCGAATGGTAAGTTACACAAAAACTATATACGTGTACCTAATATGTATGTATGTATTGGAGTGATAGATGTTATAAAGGAATAATTGGAAAATGTCAAGGGCAGCTGTGGTCGAAAATTTGCTTGCCCTTAATGTCTGCGTAAATTTAATTCTTTAAATTAGTCAAATGACCATTATCCTACCCTGACTACCCTCCTCTGAGCAAATCGTGTTTATTTCGCGTAAACACACATATTTGCAAAAATAAGTTATAAAAGTAATATTTGCCAACTAAATTTAATACATGCCTCATAAAGTTTTCTGACTTCCAACATGCCTTGCGGCGACTCAACGTACAAGGGTCAAATACAAGAGTTTCCCCCAAGCTAAAAGAGAATAAGGGTAAAATAATATCTGGCCCATTACGAGCAACTCCAAAATGATAGGATCTGCTGTTCTCATCTAATTTACAGTGGAATAGGGAAAATTGCCATATTTTGTGCATTTTTTTACCGTTCCGCAAAAAGACAGTCTTGTTGGATGATATGAACCATTATCTTATTATGCATATTATCCCGTGAAGGTTGAATTGATCTTGACGCTGACATAATATGCACCACTGTCAGATCGTTTTACTTGAAGGAACTTGTTCACCAAGAAATTGGGAAAGATTCGCATTTTTCTTAAAATCCCTTGGTTTTTCCAAAGATATTCAATTGCTTGAATTTACAAGGAAGAGAGCATATTATCGTATGCAAAATATATTCTCTCCCATTTCGTGACCAGTGCAAGTGCAAAAATATTTCTGATTCTGTAACCCAAACTAACCGAACTGGTAAAATCAAGTCGATCCAGTACAGAAAATATTGAAGGATAACATAACACAAGCTCTTATATTATTATGATGTTTGCAGGGATATTGTGAAAGCCCATTTTGTAAAAAAAAAGTATTAAACAAAACCTGAAAAGCGACATTGGCTATTTGCAAAAAATGAGAAGCTGTTATGCTCATCTTCTCGATAGTGTTTATATATACAGCTATTTACTGATAATTTAGATTAGACTGCACACATTTAGGTATTAGCGTAAAAATGTAAATGCCAGTGCATTCATCCTACCACTTAGGTATTTACGGGTTATAATACTCTTGATACCGTCCCGTACACTGAAATAAGTTTGCAGGTCTTGGATATCACCGGTGGTGATATGTGCATTGTACACAACTGACTTAGAGCTTGCGGCTTTAAACTCTAGTATCAATTCAACTCGCAACTTGGCCATTTCACATTTTTACATTGTAATACCTTGCTAGAGAAAAAAATAGCAGATTTTTTGCATGATATGCCACTGCCTGCGCTGCTGCAGTGATTTTGGTTTAGAGGTTGAGCCTCTGTTAACAGATGTGCTTGCTAGATGTGCATGATAATTTATTAGTTTTCATTTCCCTCCAGCTAGCATTGCATTCACACCAGGAGCTTGTATACCTTTCATGTGCACATTTAAATGGATTGCCGTAGGAGGACGTATTCTATTAAGTAAAAAAGCATTCTCATGCATAAGATAACGAGGAATACCATTCCCTTTTACCTGACAAGTATATATTTTCCCTCACAGCAACATAGAAAAGAGGAATGTGTGCAAGTAGCTTAGTATCAAGATCCGATCGGACAGATTGATGAAAAAACATTTTAGACATTAGACATCATCCTCAACAACACACACACACACACACACCGTTTTCGTTTCATCTTACTGTTCCTGACCACAGGCAGGTCCCACCGCGTTAAATTGGGAGAGGGTAAAAGATATGCAAATCAGATTGGTGTTTTTAATAATAATAAAAGAAAAAAAAACTTGATATATCGGAGTGAATGGTTTAGTCTCGGAAAATGAAGTAGCTAGTGCATAAAAGACTGCGAAAGCTATACAGAGAGAAGAAACCAACCAACAACACATCTCACCCCATCCGCGTCCTACACATCAGCAAAGTAGCACTTACTGAAATTGGCAAATTTTATGGTTAACCTTAAGCCATATATTGATAGTAAGGCATAATATTTATGCCTCTTCTGATAGTTGGCAAGTTCACAAACATTTCAACTATGTGTGCTTTTGCAAGGTATATCAACTTTCTGAATTATGCCAAGTCAATATTTTCCTTTGAGATTCACTTGTTTACTTGTTTTTCCTTCCTTCATGGAATATAGAACGGTTTCCCCTGAGTCGTTCTCCTCCTCCAATATCCAATCATATTTTTTGAAGATTTCATCAATTCACAAATTATTTTTGGAAAGTTTACAATAATATTACCTGTTTTCGCAACCCAATGCCTATGGAAAACATTAAAAATCTATAAATACAATTATACAGTAGAAACTTCATTTTTTAAGGCTTCTGAATTATTGTGGGTCTAGCCAATATTTTTACTCGGGAATGAGCCGACCATATAATTGATTCAGAAAAAATACCGTGTGCGCATCAAGTCGAAGTGACTATGTTTATTGACCAATTATAGAGAACGGGATGCATCCATGCAAAATTCGTGGCTGACATTCAATTTAGAAAGCTTCGGGGTAGATATATACTGTCACAAAAAGCGAAGCGCTGAGAGTCGACTAAGGCACAAATAGAAGGTTTCACTTCAGTCAACGTCTCTGAACGTAACCACTTATAAGGATTAATTCAGGTATCAAGTACCAGTCAGCGAGCAAGCGGTGCAATTCTCCTTCTTCCTTATTAGAAATAATAAGACTGATGACAGAGGAGAATGGAGTGGCAGCGTTCGAATGCATAAAAAAGGATCATCTTAAAGGATAAAAAAATCATCCCTACGCTTATTCTTTGCGTCAATGACCTTTCAATTTCAATATTAGCTATTATCCCGAGCTATTGTCTGTAGCTAGCCATTGTCAATTTGTGTGCACAATAAACATCAGCGGTACGCTGCTGCATGCTGGTATGAAAAATAGTATGTGGGTACACTTTAATAATAAAAATGTGATGTCTCAATTCGGAGGGATGAGAATTCAATAGATTTTGTTCAGGAAGCTCTTCTCTTCCACTTGAAGTTCTCTATACAGGTGGGAAATGGCTCATTTAGATGAGATGAAGTGTTGATGAGAACATCTTCGTGATAATGCGGTTAGCTATATAACGGCTTGTGAAAATGGATATAAGTGCGAGTGTTGCAATCATTTTCTAATAACCGATTTAAGAGAACCGTTAGCATTGGTAATAATAAATAATAACCAACTCAAACTTAAGTTTCCGCGTACGTACTTAAATGATTGCGACTATTAATGACCACTCAGGAATCCCATTCATCTGTATTTTTTCCTTGTTTCCCAGATCCCAACAGCAAGTCCGTATACGTCCGATCAACAATGAAAGGTGGGTCAATCCTGCGTCTCTTAGGGGTATGGGCTGACCTTGGAGGAGCCAACAAGGGCTACACAGCCCCGTCCTATTCATCCCAAAAGAGTTCATGCTTCCTCGGAGGAAGTCTAGGCGGATTTGGAGGTAGGCTGGTTGCTCGAAGTTTGTCATCCCCGCAACCCCCTCAGTTCCAGTATGTACAGTGTCTCAGTCTTGAGAACGAGGTGAGCATAAACATAAAAAAACAAGAGTTACTACACCTTAACGCACCCAACTCATTATAAAACATGAACCACTTCCGTACTCATTTGTCACTGTGAGAAAAAATTGCCTTCGTATACATATGAATGAACCTGACCAGACGACATGAACGTTGAACAATAAAGTGTGTAGTCCCTGTACAGTACTAATCTCAATCTGGCGCGTGCGTGTCAGCTAATATGTCTTGTTGTATAAGAACTACCAACAGCACGACATGTGACTGTTGACCTAACCATTCAATTGCATTTTTCAAACTGACTGTTTTCATTAGTCGTCACAGGAGCGAACACCGTTTTAGCATACACGGTGATTTATTAAGGGCATCGCATCATGAAAATCATGCACGTCCTTGGCCGATAGGAAAAGCTGCAGCTATACAGACGATAAATTATGGCAAAATACAAACAAAACCAAGATACATCGTCAACTTCAACAACACGCACAACAAATGAGTAAAGGGCAAATATTCGAATAAGGACTAGGCCTAACGCTTCTCTCAGGAAAATTAATTACTCAAGGCGACATTTTGTCCCGTAGGGCAAATTAGCACTTTGCTTACTCCTGTGGGAGTAGACTACGCGTAGATGTGTCTCTTAGCTGTAGTCAACCACAATCAAAATCCTATTAATTTATAGCCCAATCAGTCGCCCAGCCACGCAGTCCAACTGCACAACTCTTTAAAGGACTTTTTACGACTGGCAACTAGTAATTAATACAGTAATCCTTATGAATTAAATGCTTATGGGCAATTTATTTCGTGCTCATTATTATGACAGCCTGCTGTTTGCAAAGTGAGGGCAGAAGTGAGTTCAGGAATCAGAAGCAAAGTAATAATAATAGTTAGACACAATGAAAAAATGCTTTAGAACTGACTTATGGGATTCTCAAAGAAAAAAACTTGATCTGGTTGTAGTTGCCCGTTGTGCTACATCACCAAAACATAATATCATCGTATATATGTGTAATAATACATGCCTAATACGTACCTAATGTAAACTAAACTCAATCATAGCTAGTGCCAACCTGATTTTATAAACTTGTAATAAAAATTATTAGTTTATTTGAGATGTCAGAACGTCTGGAATTATCTGTGCTACTTACACTTATGTACCTAAAGGTTAGAGATAATTGTGTAATTTGCGTAGTGAGCTTTTTAATGGAAGCAAAGAATCCCTTCCCTTCACCACTTCTGGTTATGAATTGCCGTATGTACAAGGCATGTGAATGTGGTTCACTTTTATCAAATGAAAAAAACGCCATAAACCCCTTGTCCCTCTAAATATAGGTGGTAATAGGGACAAGTCGGAGCACCAAAGCTTGTCTTGTTTACTCATATATGATTATTAATTTATTGCGTGTTTTTCCAAAGAGGTGTGACCGCGGTTTCTTTTTCTGAGTCAAGGGTGCAAATCTACTACAGCATTAGCAATCCCAAGTATAAGATAAATAGTGAGATTGTGAACCAGTCTGATTATATCATTATTATCGTTTGAAGGAATGCAAGTAAATCCTACAAAGTACTGGTTATAGGAATGGTGATAAATTGCAATTTATTTTAGAGGGGAATGACAACGTTTAAATACGAAAAAAAGTTGTAATATGCTCTTGTTGGATATATATAGGGATTATTATCAGCCGCTTTAATTCAAGTAAACTGAAGAAATATAAAAGGGGAAGTAGGATGAGTGATTTATTTCACACTAAAGGTCTCCTGCCTGGAGGCTTGCAAAATGTTATTTTCATTGAGAGATAAAAATGAGTTTTTACTCGCTCACTCAATCAACCCAGATGAACAGCTGCGTTGTTATTAGCGTGTTAAGTATCCTTGAGGGTTCTCAACTTTTTCACACCTTCATGTTGAATTTAGAGAATCATGCTGAGTTTTGCTTGAATCTGTGGGAAAAATTTCCTTATTTAGTCGACATCTCATAAAAGCGCCTGTCAAAAAAGGAGAGAGTGGAAATGTGATAAAGAAAATCCTGGAATTTCTCACAAAATGAGGGGGTACCTTCATCCACATATCTAATCAAAATAGAATAATTGGTTTCGTACCCTTGTGTCATCACAAACATGAAAAGCTTGGTTGCAATCCAAATCTCAAACAGGCAAGTATATTAAACCGCAAAGGAATTTAATTCAAGGAGAAGCCATAAAATATGTTCTTTGAGTTTTAATATGGGAAGCTGTTGGTGTTGAGATAAAACTGAGAAAAAAATACTGAGCCCGTACGCACCACTAACTGGGAAGTACCTCTGGTACTATTGCGTATCAATTTTTAAAACTCTTTAAAGCACCTGTTTGGATTATAAAGTAGATGTAAAAATAAAGGTAGCTATGATATGGTGTGATTGACAGCCTAATTTGTCAGATTGATTTTTTGCATACAAAGCATAATTTTTAACCACTTTGACTCTATTTCTTCTGGTACTATATAAAGTGTCCTTGTGATATGATGTAGTACTCCTATTAATAAAAATGTTTTAGTACTCTACTCTGGTATCAATTGTTCTCTGGCAAACAACATCACAAAAGCCATAGAACATCCACTGTTCAATTGTCGGTTCAAGGTTATTCAATAAAATATTGCACAGTTGAACGAACACTCGACTCTGCAGACGATTTTGTTTGTTGAACGCACTAAACGTGTTTATGTATCTAGTTTCTCCAGTTGGCTACACAGGACGATGGATCATTTAGGCAATGTCTTTTGTAAGATCGAAGATTCATGACGATTACTTTGCCCATTGCACATTTTGTGCGTGCAAACTATATGAGGAGGATAAAAAGCTACCTGAGAAATTCTTTGAGAGTTGAGGACCCACGAAAACCAGAGAGAAGTACCGAGCAAATCTTGCTACTCCGTAACTTCATCGGGGTATAGGCAATTGAAAAGAGAAAAATGTTTTTAAGATTGTCAGTGCGTGAAAAATCACGAAATTTCTTCGTAACTCTGTCTCTGGGACGTGAGGGGTTATGATTATGATTACGGTACGAAGTACAACAAACCAAGTAATGTAGCCAGCAAGATGGAAGAAGCGTCATTGGGTAGGTGCATTGTGCCATTTTATGTGCATGATTCCTTTCTGCTCGTGAAATGTTCCATAGAAAAGGAAGAAAATTACGAAATTATTATTTTTTTTACTTCTGGTTTGCCGAGTGAGGAAGAAGGTCTTGTTCCTCACAAAGAAGTTAACTTCATAATGGAACTACAACTTCATGACATGACGGTCTGCAACGAGGAGGATAGACACTATTTCACTTTTTGCCCTGGCAAAAAGAGATGAAATTTACCTTGTAATCGTGAATACAAATGCACCAAACCTATTTTAAATGTGCGCGTTACGTAATAGAAAAGAAGGGGGAGGTTCTAAGCCAATCCCTAAAAATATTATAGGGGTTTTATGTGCAGCTGCCTTCTGTATAACACAATTATCCCCGAAATGGGTAGTTTTTGCACACTTTGAATTCTAAATGCTCCATTGTTTACGGCATATGAGTCATGGAATGACAGAGCAGTCACTACCTTTGAAGCCATGATGTCATGAAGAAAATAACACAGAACCATTAAAACCGCAGAAAATGTCAGGACGGGATAATACGACTTGTATAAGTTGTATATTGCATTTTCCAGATTATGAGGGTATATAGTCTATTTGATTGAGCCCCTAGATTCTTCGTTCAGGTGGCGTACTTAATTGAATTCGGGCATAGGTATCCCATCATCTAATTTTATGTACATTTCATGCTAATCCAAACACTTTTTGAATCTTTGATGAAATTCAATATGGGGATTAGAACAACAAAGTGATATTCAAAAAAACGGAGGTTAGTGGACTTGAATTGAAAAGGGCTTTCTCGCATAGTCGCATACAACGAAAATTTGCATGTGCTCCGCTGCCGACATGGCCAAAAAATTGTTAAAAGGATTATTTTCAATATATATATCTCATAAAGGGTGATGGGCATACAAGAAAAATAATTTTGCATAATAATACGGTACTTTTCAATTGGCCCGTTCAGTGATGTGATGATGATCAGCAAAATCTTTCATATTTGGTAGAATTATAGAAGACATACAGTCGACGCGACGGTGAAAGACACAAAGACGAAGCCAATGAAGGCGCAAGCAACAAAAGATTTCTTTTTTCTAAAGCAACATTTTACAGGCACATTGTAGTATTTATTATTATTATACTCGTGGTTGGGCTGCTCTGCTCTACACATCCCTGTGATTTGATTTGACAGGGAACCTCAGCTATTTTGTGAGAGGTGCCATCATCCGTTTCTTTTTTGCACACACACACAATTCTGATTCTTCTTTTCTCCTCAGAAAACCAACAATGTGGAGAAGGAAAGCGGAGTGAATAATGATTTTAACCCTTTGCATCTTGGGTGATCAATAAGCAAAAGGGGAAAAATAGATTATTGTTATTTTCTTAACATTTCACCAACCGTTGTACGCTAATACGCGCACAACTCTTTCAAACCAAGAATGTGCTTACGCCGGATACGGGATTATACATTTTTTGTTCCCAGCTCACTCATCAAAAACAACAATCAACTCTGATGTGCCTGTTGAAGGTATTTTTTACGAGCAGGGGAATTACTAACTTTATATAATATAATCACTATGACCCATTCGGTTACGGTTTCTCCTGGTTGAAGTGAAGCCTGTGTGGATTTTTTTTCAACCACGATAACAAGACATTTTTTCTCCCTTTTGATGCAAAATACCTACAATTTTTCCACAAAATTACAAAGCACGAGGAAAAACGATATGTGTATTCAGTTATACTTATATCTGTTTCTGTTGGAGTCGAGTCGAGAGGATTATCAAATGGTAAAAAAGAATCCAAGTTGGAGAGATAGTGATTTGCTAAATTGCAGCATGATATCCTAAGCATCTACGAGTGTTATCACTGATCGAAAACATCCTGTCCACTTTGTCCGTACCAAGTCGAGATAGTTGCAAAGGAAAAGGTGTACCAGGAGAATAGAACAAAAAGGAAACCATAAGAATGGTGATTACGGTACGTTAAGGACATGAAGTTGTAGAGAAGATTTCTTTAGCCAACTCACTCACTAAAGTTCTGTACGACACAGTCGCATTCATTTTATTCTTGAGAAAAAATGTCTTGTTCTTTATCGCAATAGCTGTCTCCGTATTTTTTCGTTCTTTTGTTTCAAAAATGCAAACTTACAATGCTGGATTGTATTACAGTAATAAATACCCTCAGTCATGGGGTAACAATGGGTTTTGCTCCAACAGCGGAGTTAATGATGTAGGATGGATCAACTCGGATCGCATCATTATTAACTGCGGACGACGAGGAAATGCTTGTACTCGTACGTACTCTACCGATGATATGCAAATGAAAAACGAGCAGGAGTAAAAGCCTTACGAGACGTTATGGATTTTCACACGTTTGCCGTTCACAGTCACCTCTGGTAAATACCAGTAGGGTACAAAGATACAATCACTTTATTTAACTCATTGGCAGTGCATGATGATGATGCAAGTTGTCAGGAAATGACAGAATATATAATGATAAAGCAAAACGTGGAATGGGAAAAGGGGGAGTGAGGATTTAAAAAATATTGTAGGGTTGACGTGCCGTAGGGAGGTCTGGCAGAAGAGTGTGATGTGATGATGTCTTCACTTCCCAAGACCATTATACTCCTTCACGGAAGATTAAGGAAGTGAAAGAGAGGGGTTGCGGTGCATAAACAAATATGTGTGTTTTTACGTGTACTTTTAAGAACTGCTTTCTTTCATTTCTCATTTTACAGCTTTTCCCATTCAAAAAAATGCAACTTGGGTTACACAATGCAAAAGTGCACACTTGCACACATGACACTGGTTGAATTGGGTATTTGAATGCTTGCATGCATTCAGAATAGGAAGTGAATAATGGACTGGGTGGGGACACTTGTTGTGTTTAAAATTGACAGGGTGGAAATATATCTGTATTTGACGAGCTTTTAAAAATCTTCTTGGGGAGGTATTCGTTAGCTCCTTTGAATTCCCATGGATGGGGTATATGAAACTGCTCAAAAGCATACAGGATTGAGTTTTCGAAATAGAAAAATGGAGAAACGGCACTATTCAAATACTGCTAGGTTAAATAAATAGTAATTAGTTGATCAGGTTGAAGGGGAAGTGAATGAACCAAGTGGGAAATCAACTCTACTCTTGTGTCTTGTATCATCAGTCATCAGTCAACACTTATAATTAGCAACAAGAAATATTGAACTAATAGCAAAGTTGATTATAGACTTGGTGGCTTCAAACTGGCTGAATGGGGTAACTGATCAATACTCGAATTTTGTTGATAAGAGACATTAATTATTGAGCAAAATGCGATACGATATACGGGATCCTTTACGGGAACAAACAGAGTTCGTGTTTCACATATATGCAACTGTACATAGGTTGGTAAGTGTAAGATTCTAATTTAGGAAATCTCAAGTTGAATAAAACTCGGGCAGACATCATGTAATTCTAATTCTGCATCTTACCTAATAACCCACTCTTTGCATAAAGACTATTATATTTTGTATGTAATTAGACAAGCCTTAACATGAACAGTTTTACGTGGTAAAGTGACTCAACACAAAACAGTAAAAATTAATTCATGACAATATTCGGCATTTTCGGGAAATGAGATCAAAGACAGAAGATAATGGTTATAATGAGACCAAAAAATGTATGAATGAAACTTCTTAGTATTCTTTGTGGTAGTGTGGCTGTATTATATCCTACCTGTGGAGTGGAAGTCAATAATGCATGCAAGCCAACAGAACGAACGTAGACCTCTACTCAATCTTAATTGGTCCGACTAGTTTTCAATAGATATGTAGGATTCAAACACAAGAGACGAAACCTTTTTGGTTAAATCCGCACTTTTAAGGATATGACTGACGGCAAAAGGGATGACCAGTAGCTCAGCCCAATGAAGCATTTAAAACGTGCGTGTGCAAATCACGGACTGCAACGTCATATAAGTTAACTAATATAAATATGTACCGTCTTTTATATTAGATTTTATATCCGTCTGTTACTTTTATAAGTACTTTAGTTAGTGTTGTATTGATAGCGGACGAAGGTTTGATTTACAAAAAAAAATACTCACGACATACATGAAGATTTTCAGAAGCTGACTTAATACCTATAGTCCCACCAGACAAAAACCAAAATTACATATACGAATGGTTACAAAATATATAATACTTTCTGTGGGTCACTTTACAAGTGGCGGTAATCTAATCTCCACGAAAGGAGGATAGGAACGAAGCATTTATCGTAAATGATGCGACTATAATGTAATGACCACTTTTAGTACCTACATTTTTTCATACAATCACTCAGGAATTTTTGTCGATTTCTCTGCCTGCAGAGACAGGATTGCGGCAGTGTGGATAGCGTGATTTTTTTTTGTTTCTGCGTTTTAGTACCGTCTTGCCACATAAGTTAATTCAAGGAGCTAAATGGAATTAACATGGGATATCTCAGCAAAAATCGTTTGCGTCAGGGCATATACATGTACAGATATCATGTAATCCGTACATATCTTATGTATACACTTTTGATTTAGAGATTTTGAAAATGAAGTTTAAATTCTTTCTTAAGGAGTGTTTTGAAATGGCTTAAAGTTGTTGGAAATTGACTCAAATCTTAAATTCTACCCAAATCCCGTCAGGGCATTTTGCATCTGCAGCTTATGTCATGTGACTCAACACAAGTTTTTAAAACATTTTAAACATTACGTTACACACGACTGAGGCACGCACGTCATCATGCATCCTCTCAATTATATACTCAGACCTGCACATATTTATATACCTTTTACTTTCAATCCGAATTCAAAATCTTTATCGCATTACATTAAGCAGATAATCTAGCATTTCGTATGAGTAACTTTTTTATGCTAATGAGACAAATTATAATTGAATTGGATGCACCGCACGAGCCAAAAATTATGCAGAGTACGTGGTTGTGTTGCTGTGTGTGAGCGAGCAAGCAGTGCAAGCAACTGAAAACGGAGTGTAACAAAATAAATGCTCTACATTTATACATCTAGTACAATTACACTTTTCCAAAAAAAAAAATGTATTGCTGCATAGGAAATACTAATTGTGAGAAAGTCGTAGTCATAATGAAAAGCACTCAATTTTTGTGAAACTCTTGCCTTTGTTGAATGTGGAATGTAGGTAGCGAACAAAATCCAATGACATGGTATGCACATTATGCAATAATGTTATGTTGTTGATAGACATGTCATAGAGTATGATTGTGATTTATTTCAATAATCACGAACATTAGTACTTGATAAAGTACAATCATCGATTGACGTTTTCTTTATTTCTATATCCATTATACAACTTAATAATGACATCTTTTATGGCAATAATAAATCATAATGGAAAGTAGGTAAGTAAGCTCTTTCTTGCTTTCAGGACTTTTGTATTCACATGAGTGATCTATTTTTAATGGATGATGATGGGATTTTTTTTTAAACTTAAATCTATAACAATCACTAACAAGAGCAGAGTGCATGCGCCGTGACATAAAGGATGTTAATGTTGACCGCACACATGGTTCAATTACTATGTAACATGTTCTCTCCGGAAATGTGAGTTTTTAAATGTGCAAAACTGGTATACAACGTCAAGTTCATTTTTTGCCTGGTTTCATTGTTTTGCAGGTTTTGTTCATTCCGTTTTCCGCTGCAGGCGTCTTCTACCCAATCGCTCCTCGTGGAGGTAGGAACCCTCAACATGTGTATCCCTTGTCAGCAATATCTAGGATTTCGAGGCTTCCGCTGCGAACCAAAATGGTTTATGGTGCTGCACCTAATAGCCTTACAGATTTTACTGGTACGTAATTACACAGATTTATCCTCTTTTAACATGTATACCTAAAACAATTTCATGAAAAGGGATTTACTGCTAAACCTGCTCATTTAATCGGTTTTCAGGGGCTTTACAAATTGAAAGCGTTGACACGGAAGATGTGATCCTGGCCTGTACACTTTTGAAGGAGAAGCCAATCCTGTTTGAAATAGACCTTGACTGTGATTTGTCCCTTTCACAAATGACAAGTGAAGATCTGTTCATCAAGTCAACAAGCTACCAAGCAGCATTAACATACTGTAGAACGGAAGCGGATAATTGGCGACGTCAGATTCGTCCCACGCTCTGGGGTAAAAATACAACAAAGGGGGGAACAGTCAGTGGAGCTTATCTCCTGTCAGTGAAGGAAAAGAAGAAATCACTCCGCATCCACTCTTCACCACAAACCCCGTCAAAACTGTCACTCCTATTCCGGCCAAATTCTGCCCCCTTCGGAAACGCCAAAGATGCCCTCCGTCGCTCTAAATCTTTCAACGTTGAGGTGCAAAGTGTATCCATCTCCCTCACCCAAGATGAGGAAGAAGAGGAGACGAAAAAGTTGTCCACACTTTTTAATTTCATGGCAGGCAAGAAAAACAAAGCGTCCAAGGAAAAGCAACTGCAGCAAATCCAGCCAGCACCCCTTCTCAGCCCTCCATTACATCACAGACATCTCCACTCGTTTTCAGAGCAACAACCCTTGTCTCTCCCTTGCAACATTATGACTTCTGAGAAGGATCTTCAGAAAGACAAAGATCAGCAGGAACTGGTTGTTCAGCATTCACAAGTCAGTAAATTACCGCAGCCCAACCATCACCTGGCGAGTTCCCATCATGGCTTGAGCAAGTCAAGTCAGCAGCATCAACTAAGTCATATTCATTCACAAAATCATCATGTACAACAACAACCACACCATCCGCAACAGGCTCAACAACAACTACCAAGTAAAAAGTTGCAAATCTTCAATCAGCCAAAGTCGATAAGCCACCTGAGTAATAATAATTACCACCATGCCCTTCGTCGTCGACAATTACTTAATCGATCAGTCCCTGATGTCTTGTCAAACCACAATAGTAGCAGTAGTAGCAGCATCCCAGGCATCAACACGAGCAGCAGTACTAGTAATAACATTAACAATACTAACCATCAAAATAATAGTTGTAGCTCCTTCTTCCCTAGCAATAATAATCGTATTAGCATCATTACCGGAACTAATGGGAGTAGCAGCATTGGCAGTAGCAGTTGTAGCAATATTTGTAGTAGTAGTTTCCCTAGTTCTACCAACAGCACAGGGTGTAGTAGCAGCAGTAGTAGTGGGAGCATTAGCAATAGTGGCCCTTGTAGTAAAATCATCATAAATGGGAATGCCAAGAAAAGTAGTTCGAGTTGTAGCAGCAATAATGGTAGCACTAATTCAAGTGTTGGAAAAACTAGCTGCACTGGATCGCATCATCATGTCGGAGCCCCTGGCAGTGGCCGTGGGCTTTCTGTCCCTCCCCGCAAGACCAGCTCTGGAGAGGTCCCGTACGGAACCGTGCTTGACGATGTCACCGAAGAGGAAAACATCTATGCCGAGATTTCAGACGCTTTCACTTTGAAGCTAGACCTTAACCCCATACATCAAATGGGTATTGACTTTCACCACCATATGCACCGACATCCTAACTCTTCCAACATGTCCAGTTTGGTGAAAGGGGGAGGAGGAAGTGATGGAGCTTTCTCGGGAACTTTGTCAGGGACCTTTTCTTCTTCTAACCCTTCCAGTAGAGAGGAGGATATTTATGACGCAGTATTTTAATTCCTATACATAAATACTAACACTAAACTGATTAATGCAATTCTTTTCTTTACAAGGGCTTATACATATTTTATGACTTTCCTAATATATATTTCTTTTTTCTATCCGTTTCTTCCAATGAAAATAATGTTCAGATCCGTAAGGATATTCATAGTCTGTTCCTGTGTTTAGGTGTGGTCGTGGTCTAATAATACCAGTATCGTCTGAGTAGCGAAATCCGTTAGATTTAATAGATCTAGGTAATTAATTAATGTACACCCTTCTTTATTATTATAGAGGAAGGTGAATTACATGGTGTTGATAACGTAGTTCATTTTATATTTTAGTGAGTATTAATGTAGTACGTTGTTGTTTTTCCATTAAAGACATTATGTCATTTCAAATGATTTGTGTCAAATCTTTCTTGAAGGAAGAAAGACGATGAAGAACCTATGTAACAACCTTTGAAATGAGTATGTCAAGAGTTAACCAAAAGTGCCTTATTACAAAAGCGAAAATACATGAATAATGAAAATGTTTCATGCATTTTAATCGAATTATGAACATTAAATGTATATAAACGATTGTACTACAATTTATATGTTCTGTTGAGGATCAAATGTAAAATGTAGGTCTGTACACATCCATTTGTAATCTTTTCTGTAACAATATCAATATCTAGTAATATTTCAGTATGGTGTTCTAATACCTTAAGCTTTATTGATATTTTGCAAGGATCAAATCGATAAGAATGCATGTTGAAATTCAGGTGAAACGAAATTTGAAACGATTAGTAATTAAATAGAATGTAAGTGTCAAGTGTGAAGTATGGTTTATCTTAGTTAAGACTTTGTACTCTAATGATTCAATAAAATGATTAAGATTGTTTGTGAAGTATTGTTGTTTGTTTCGATATGTTCCGATATGTAAGTCCCACAACTCCATATACGATGCTCCCTTTATTAAAATCATGTTAAAATGCTTCGTAGAGTCGCTAGTGTCTGAGTTTAAATGGACAATCGTAGGAACTCCCAATTGCATTTGATTTTTCGTCAATTTACATTACGCTACTTTCATACTAGTATATAAAATCAACTCGCCGGCGTAGGCTAAACATACGTACTTATTATTATGTAATGGTATATAGTATGTCGCTTAAGATGCGGATGTGGTCAACTCACATCAGAAGCGACATACGTGTGCATTGATTATGCAAATGTTATGCTGACTTCATTTTCATAACCTTACATAAACTTTCGGTTAAGAGTCGATGGATATTGCCACTAAATGTTTGCTTTTTGTAGAAGAAATGAGGAAGTTTTCGTTTTTCCATTTAAGCATCAACTGCGTCAATCCAGTTCCTCCCCCAAGAACGTCAAATACTAATTCCCAAAATAAAACTTCGGAAATAGACAATTTCGTGAATACGTTATTGAACATGGACTTTATTGAGAGTGTGAACAAGCTAACATCAAACTACACCAAATTTGAAACATTAATACCCTTGTACTTGGCTGGCACTTGTATTCGAACGATAACATGCTAGTAACGCGTAACTTCTCTTGTTAGAACTCTAAAATAATACTGTGTTTTGCACCAATAACTACTGCGTCCGTCACCACAGGAGAGCTGCAATAATTAGAAATGCTATTAATACAATACACATCATATCATAACAGTCATTACCCATTATCATATAGATGCGCATTTTTATTTCTCACCCCAGTGACGTTTCAGGCTGAAAGTTTACACTTGTCGTATAAACTGTCGCGTTTGCTGGAATACCTTCAAATTCTTGACCAGCATTTATTGTGACAGTGCTGCCTGAAAAGTTTGCGAGATAAATAAAACCCTTTCCTCTGAAGATCCTATAATAAGGTTATACAAAAATTTTCATGAAACATTGGTTTTCCCAAGCTAAAAATTTTTTTTTTGATTAATTACCTGGCATAGCCGAAAGCATTTCCATCCTGAATTGCATTTGCTTCCAGCGATCCATATCTCCAAATGTCTGTTTTCCGCAGAGAAGATAACCGCTTATATACTTTTAAATGGCTATCTCCACTTGCATTTCTCTGAGCTTCGACATTCAGCTCTTCATAATTTTGATTGATTGGTAGCCAGGTTTTGTTTGCGGTTGAAAATCCTGAGGAAAAATTGAGATATATAGTGATTAGAATACATACAATATTTCTCCTTCACATTTTTGGTTGCAAAATGCATACCAGCATTTTCATCATCACTCCACTGCATTGGCGTTCTTTCAGGATCTCGGGAAAATAGGTGGTATCTCTCAGGTCCTGCGTTACAACCAGCGGGATCAACAGTGTCCTCCCAACTGATGTCGTTATCAACCATTCCAATCTAGGTCACCTGACTTCCTGGCAGAAGCATTATGAGCATGTTAAAGGCATCTACAACTTCAGGACTAAATCTGGATGCAATTCTGTGCTGATCGTGGTTCCCAACTAGCCAATTTGCTGTGTTCCCTTCTGGCATTTTGCTCATCCACTCGTCAACAACTCCAGCAATGTCCGTCCCGTTAAAATCCTTTGTAACACGCTTAATGAATTCAAAATTAAATGGAAAATGTGCTATCGGTTTTTCTGCTGTACCATAATAAAGAAATAAGTCTTCGAGCGGTGAAATATACGCTTCAACCATCATGCACCTTGACGAAACCAGCAAATAAAATAAAATAATGTAGCATAAAATTAGATTTAGGGGAATCATTGTTTGTTTGATTTAGAGCAAATTTTATCTTTGTTATTGATATTATGTAATGCTAATGCTAAACCTTTCACGTCCATCTGTCAAAGTGTAGATATCCAGTAGCTGTCTAAACTCTGCAAGAGCGTCACGTGTTTCGGGTAGATTATAGGTATATATATGGTCCCAGTATCGATGTTCTGATGGAATCGCATCTGGGGGTCGGTTAGGATCTTCCGGTTCGTCCAGAAATCTCTGATCTTCAAACATTGACGGTACGGTGTCCATTCGGAAACCGTCAACACCCATGTCCAACCAGAACTTCATGGCTGCCAACATTTCTTTAAGAGTTTCAGGGTTTTCAAAGTTAAAATCTGGTTGGCCTGGAACGAACTGATGAAGATAAAACTGCTCTCTGATTTCATTCCATTCCCACGCTGAGCCGCCAAAATTACTGACCTATATTTGATGCCAGGCAAGCATTAAGCCTTCATACTACAATATGGATGCACTTATAATAGAAGCTAACAATGTGCTCACCCAGTTATTAGGAACTATAGGTTTTCCATCTTCGTCAAATCCTTTGGGATCTTTCCACACATAGTAATCTGCATATTTTCCTTCTCGATGTACGGACATATTAAACCATACATGTAAGTCGCTGGAGTGATTTGGTACGAAATCCATGACCAATTTTATCCCTGGAAAATAATATTTGACGCAATCGGAGTTAATGTGTTTAATACTCATTAAATCTATGCCCGCAGTAAAGTATACCTTTCTCTTTCAAAGCACTGGAGAGGGAACGAAAGTCGTCCATTGTTCCAAATAAAGGCTCAACATTGGTAAAGTTGGAAATATCGTAGCCAAAGTCTTTCATCGGCGACTCATAAATTGGAGAAAGCCAAACAGAACCAACGCCTATATCCACAAAGTGGTCAATTCTGGACTCAATTCCTACATACGTGTCATAATGTATGATAAAATTACAATGTTATTTTAAAACCCAAAAACCACGAGAAACTTAACGAAATTAGCAAAATCACATCACTATGAAGTACCTTTCAGGTCGCCTACACCATCTCCGTCCGAGTCCATATGGGATCTTGGATATACCTGATAAATAATGTCTTCCTGCCACCATTTTAAAGGCTGTGGATTCGGATTTTCCGGGATTTTAATTGCAACTGCTACTGTGAAGAGTAGCAGAAGAGGAAATATAAATTGTGCGTGAAATGTCATTTTGATAAAGGTCTCCAGTAAATCCTTAACTATTGAAATTACCCAGATAGTGTTTGGAACCGAAGTAACGAGTATTACCAGGTATGTGAGTTGCTTAAATAAGTTTTAGAAATAGCAGGTTGCTTATCAGTATGTATGTAAAATGTTTGTGACCCTTTATGTAAAATGTACATCACATGTTGATTCTTGACATAAATATCTTTGTCCAGATAATGGGTTTATCATTGCGACCAGGATTACCTTGAAGGCAAAATCGATTTGCCCCATTGAATTATATAACATTATGCAGCATCCTTTGGTAGAATAAAGTATTATGTCATGAATCAAAAGTGTCAAGCGAAGTGTTATTAACCTAATTCAAGTTATCATTGTTGTTGGAATGTGTTCCCCTCGCACTCATCACAGTGTCAACTCATGATAATTGTGCAACCACTCTTCACTCTATATTACTGTGCATAAAATTATCAGGATAATTGCATTGTGGATCGTGGATCCTAGCGATGTTTTAGTCTTTCCAGCTCTCATGCCTCATTCTCATTTGTGTTACGTTGAATTGCGAACTATGTCCATTACTTTGAATGATCTGACAGCATTAAATTAACTAAACTTATATTTTTTGCTGTTTTTGTTACCGACCCATTGAAAGTTGCAATAAATGTTTCATATTTCTTTTATTGATTTTTAAAATTTGTATTGGCAATTAGGTCAAATTATGGTTTTATGTGTAGGTCTAGTGGTTCTTCAGCGGAAGGAGAAGGGGGATGAGATATTTGGGAAATAAATTTAAGTATTACCCATATACTGTTTCGGCTTTGTTATCATTTGATAAACTCAAGCGTGCATTTCATTATATAACGTGGGAGGAGCGGACTCACTGAATGTGGAGGTGATATTTAGTCATTTATACTGTGATCGTAATGCTGGATAGAATTGTGGAATATGTCGTATCCTGAATGCCTGCTCAATTAATTTACTGGCTTTTGAGCAATGGATTCTGTACGTGAATTCATTTTAACCTTGAACCTGCCGTTGTTGTTGGTGCATGTGCAATGCGCATGTTGCGTTGTAATGCAAGTAGACATTCACTGTCAGAAAAGTCAAAAAGTGCGTATCGAATCTGCGGAGATGAACAGTATGAGTCAGACGAAGATCTACAATTGTACAAATGTGTTTTATGATCTCGTCATACAATTAGGAACGATTTATATTCTAGGATAAAGCATAGTGATTAAACATTTAATATGACTCATCAAGATTCATTACAAATTCTCAAGGGTATGAATTTCCAAGGATTTGCATTTACAAAATTTTTCGAGAGTGTGTGTCATATATGTTAGTCCCACCGACGGTTTGTTCAGGTTCTATTAGCTATATTTGCACCATGAAATGAGCGTCTAACAAGTGAATATGCAATGTAGAATCCTTGAATATATTATGTAGATTATAAATGTTCATGTCTCGGATACTAACTACGAGGTAATCTTTAAAACAGCATCCTTTCTTTCTATCTTTCTTGGTGATCACATACTGATGTCACTTTTATGCATACAAGACATGATGAAAAGTTCTGCTGTCCTTGCAGTTGTTAGCTAAAGTCAAAGTCTTTAATAAAAACGACTCATAGAGACACACAGTCATATTATTACTTAAACCCATGCATACAACACGCACACCCACGAAATAGGATCAGCAAGAAACCCAAATGCACATTGTACATTATCAAGGAATAGCTTAGCAGAGAGATGCTTACTGATGTTACGTGCTCACGTTTGTTAATACATCATCGCAAGTCACGACGAACCTGTTGTTGTTTGATTTCTTGAGCATTGCATGAATCGGCAGGAGTAACTGTAAAACTAAAGGTTGCTATATTGCTGTGTGGCTAGTACATATAGTGCTAGTTGAAGTCTGCAGTATTTTTATCACTACTCACTCGTTTTTATCTATCGCATATACATGCAGGTGTAAACACAAGACATGCGAATTGCAAGCACACACACACAGTATACTACATGTAAATGTAACGTGAATATCGCAACCAGTAGTAAAAATTGTATTGTGTAGTTGTTTTCTGAAACATCTGTACATAAAAACGCTTGCCCATGTCTGAAAATGGTTTTGCGGTATTTTCTTCTATAACCACTGCTGCCGATTGAAAAGTTCAGTTAGTTTCAATGCAATGCACACATGTTTAAAGGAGAGAGAGGAAGGAAGTTTGTCTTCTGAAGTATTGTGCCTGATTGTGGTTTGTAGCACATCCACTGTTTTATTATCTTGCAAACTTGAGTAAATAGTGACAGGAATTGTTGATATAGTGAGACCTTTTACCACGCACGTCGTATTAGCTCTTAAAGCTCTCAAAACATACTTCACAGTTGAGAGTAATATGCGCATAGATAGTTGTGTATCATTGCGTTGAGTAGAACAGCTTCCAGCACGCTGAAACTGAAACAAAAATCAAGGACGTAGGATTTTTGTAGGTATATATATCGGTTTAATTCACACTGACTTTACACAATGACGTCGTTAAGGTCCATTGTGCAGCAATGTAAGTACTCCCTATTTGTATTTAAATACGATTAAGAATCAGTACTGATTCCAGATTGGAATAATCACAATGATAATCCCGTTTTCGGTCCAACTCAAGTGATCGCAAATGAGGTTATTCGCGGAGCTGGGGCCAGCGGAGATGCAGCCAAAGCAAACGGGATGAACACAAATGAGCTGGTCCAGGACTGGAAAATTCTCGTGTTAGACAAACATGCAACAAAGGTGCTCTCCAACTGTTGCAATATGCAAGGACTGGCTAGTGAAGGAGTGTCCATGATCGAAGACTTATATAAAGTCAGACAACCGTTTCCAAATCTAGAGGCTTTGTATATAATACAGTCGAGTGTGAATTCAGTGGAAAAGCTTATGAAGGACTTGAACACGGAGAATCCTTTATATAAAGCATTCCACATTTTCTTTCTTGAGAGTAAAGGCTCATGCATAATTTTCATGAAATCATTGACTCAAGCTAGCGAGTCGTTTATCATAATCATCAATCATTATACGCATTTAAATTTTTGAATGAATTTCAGTTTGTCCTTCGGACTTGTTTGATAAATTATGTGGGGTAAAGCACAAGCGACTAATTAAAAGTTTGAAGGAAATTAACTTGTCTTTCATAGCAGCAGAGAGCCATGTAAGCATTATTACATTATTTAAACAAATTACATTCGTACGCGTGTACAGTTATTCATCCGGAGTAACAATGTTGGAATCCACTTTGGAATTTGGAATATTAAAGGTTTTCCTTCTGGACGCAGAAAGTTCTATGCAAATTTACTTCAACCCGCAGCAAAAGGATGAAGATAACACACTTGTCGAATTACAGAAAGTTGCTGAACGGTTAGCCACCCTGTGTGCAACATTGGGTGAACTGCCTAGCATTCGATATAGGTTCCTACTCCAGTTCCTAACATCCAAATTATTAGTAATTAATTATAATTTTCAGCAGTTTTCAAATTGTAATTTCAAATGTTCTAGAGCTGGTTACCCGAAAAATTCTGTGTTTGCAAAAACGGTGGAACGAAAACTCCAAGAATACAAAGCAAGTGATCAAGCTATGGGAGATGGACCGGAAAAATTGCGTTCACAAATGATAATTTTAGACAGGGGCTTTGACTGTGTATCACCTGTACTTCATGAATTAACATTCCAAGCCATGATTTATGATTTACTAGATGTGAATGTGAAGGATAATGTTTACAGGTATGGATAAAATTTCAGTTGATGTTATTGTTTACAGGTTTACATGTAATCGTTTTACACACAATTATTAAAAATAGATATCAATCGGGAAGCAAAACAAAGGAAGTATTGTTGGACGATAATGATGAATCCTGGAAAACATTGAAGAATGCACATATTGCAGAGGTTATGCAGTAAGTGTTGTGTATAAACAAATTCTACAAAAAGTGAAATCAACAACGTTTACGGTTGATGGACATGAACTCATTCTTGTAATTGGAATATCTATTTGCCTTAAATAGAAAAGTCCCAGAGGAATACAAAAAGTTTCTGATTTCAAAAAATATTCAGAGTAATAAATCTACCATCAAAGATTTGCAATTGATGATCAAGAAAATGCCACAGTATCAAAAGCAGTTAACTATGCTGGATTCTCAAATTAATATGGCGGATGACTGTAACAAGGCATTCAAACGCATAGAAAAATTGTGTGAAGTTGAGCAGGCAAGTGTATTTGATATATATATAGCTATTTGATTGCGCAGAAGAAACCATAAAACTATAATTACTACCGTTTAGGATTTGGCAACGTCTGTTGACTCTGATGGAGAAAGAGTTAAAGATCCCATGTCTCAGATCAATCCGATAATTTTGGATTTAGATACTCAGTCCGGTTTTAATGAGTATGACAAACTCCGTGTCATCATCCTGTACATTCTGTTCAAAAGTGGCGTAGCACAGTCGAGTTTGCAGAAGTTGCTCCAACATGCCAATATTTCACCAGATTTACAGAGCATAGTTACCAATTTATCCCTGCTTGGTCAAAATGTGATTTCGGGGGTAAGATTAGTGTGTAGAAATGCACAGGGTTCTTCATACTAATCATAAGATGAAATATGAATTTCCAGCGGTTCCATACTAATCAGCTTTGATATACATGTTTTCACAATAGCAAGGAAACAGTAATAGCAGATATCAGCTAACAAGAAAGGATAGGGAAAATGAAGGAGCTCGGTATAAACTCTCCCGCTATATACCCCTCCTAAAAGATATAATGGAGTTCGCTCTGGAAGATGGATTAGATGAAAGACTTTTTCCATTTCAACTAAACAGGCTTACGGAGACCGGATATCGTGTGCCGACTAGGTTTATTTTAAATACGATATAAGATTATTATCAGGTATTATTTAACATACGTTCATTAACTTTATTATAAAATACAGTACTAGATATGGATGGCACAAACAAGGAACTCTACCAAGAAATCGTCCCAAATTAATCATTTTTGTTATGGGAGGAATTACATATTCAGAAATTAGATCAGCCTACGAGATAAATAAAGCACAAAACGACTATGAAGTTGTAATAGGTATCGTTATGTTGTATTAATTAATCTAACATATATGTCAATTACTAATAACCAATTCATTTAATCGCTCTACATTTTTATAATTTATAATTATATAGGATCTACCCACATTATCACTCCTAAAGGATTTCTGGAAAATCTTCGCGATCTGTAAAGTATAACCTATCAATAATTACTTTAATTCGATATCTGATGAGACGATTGTCTACATGTTGTACCGCTGCTGTTCCTGTTCCGTCGTTCATGCATCATCCCTGATTATTAATATACCAATCAAAACATGAAACTAATTATATTTACTAATTTGTACTTTATTGATACGAACAACAACAATAACTCTAATTTATTATTGATACCAATAAGATCTGAAAGATTAAGTAATAACAATAATAATGATAAAATACCAATTTTACCAATTTAGGATATTACAAATTAATGAAACGTTTGGCTGTGTCTGTCTGTATACTGTGTATACGATTCTCATGTAAATAAAAACATGCTGCAACTGTACCATTGCTCTGCATTTCATTACGAGAGTGCATTATGCAATATAATCTTGCTACACTTAATTACAATTATCCTTCGTCCTTATCAGCTTTTGATTTTGATACCTTTTTCACCTGGAACTTCTTCTTCGTCGCTTTAGTCGCGACTGGAGATTGGGTTTTGGGTGATACAACCGGTGATTTCTTCTGTGAACTGGCCTTTGATTTTTTTCCTGGTGACTTTTTCCTCGGAGATGTTGATGGCGACTTCTTTTTTGGCGTGGAAGCTTTCTTTGGCGAGCTAGTAGGGGTTTTCTTTTTTGGCGACTTTCCCGCAGACGCTGCTTTAGATTCAGTTGCTCCAGGAGCTCCTTCCTCAATTCCATCAACTGATGGACATAATAAAAAATCCATAAGCTTCTCAGCTACTTCTTCATCAGTTCCAGAAGATGCAATACCAAAGCAATTGCAAAATTCATCCTTTATTGGCTTTTCCATTCTGAAATTTTATTACAATTATTAACAACGGTGGATATAGGTACCTTAGTGTATATAAATGTTGTATTTCAAGCAACTATTTAGCTCTCTCCCCATGCTATAGTTATAATATAACTGATCTTGATACCTGATAAACATTTGCTTTTTCTTCTCATAATCGGCCGACGGTTTGGCGAACGAAAATCCGGAAAACTGTCTCAAGTTTTTCTTGATTTCAGGGTAGGATCCCGGTCTCCCAAAAATGAATTTATGAATTTTCTTAAGATCAACGGAGTCAGATTTCTGTTAATTTAAATGACAACACATGATCATAGCACAACCAACAACAGCAAACAACGGTAAATATACGGAAAAAGAAAAAAATAATGCATAATAAAATTCTCTCAAACAATTTTCTTACATTTATCTGCTCTGCAATAAACGGGAGATCTTGGAGTTTGCTGCCTTGCCCGTCGGGAATGACAAGATCCTGCTTCACCCTTTTAATAACTTCAGTCGGTGCATAACGTTCCACCTGCTTTCTTTTTCGACTTAAAGCTTCTGACTTAATTCTTTCAGCAGCATTTGCATCTACGGAATCAGGACCACTGGTATAAAACAATTTTGGTGCGGCGGAGGCCTCCAGATTGAAACTGTTAGACATGCTGATATTTTCTGACGGTTGCGGACTTCTAGTTTCGGGTTCGTCCTCCACTCCAACATTCTCTTCAACCAGCATTTTATCCTCTGGTTTCTCTGCTTCCTCAGATTCATCAGAAGCGGAAACATCCGATGTTTCCTCCTTTTTCTTCTTGCGATCTTGTGAACCTTTAGAAGATGCTTGGGAACTGGATTTAGCACTGGCTCGTTTCCCCTTCTTTGACTTCTTCGTCACTACTGCTGCGTCATGCTTGGTGTCGCTTCCATTATCCGTCGTACTATTAGCAAGAACGTCATCCCCTCCGTCCACCGGTTCCGTGCCACCACCGTCTCCATCATTCACATTTATTTTAGCCATAGCTATTTGGTACCACCCGCGCCCGACCCCTTGACCGAATAAATCCCTTCACCAACAAGTTCACCTACTCCGTAGTAGCAGTCAATGTACAGCTAGTACAAGGAAAAGCTATTTTCCACTTTCCAAAACTATAGCCTCCTGCCAAACAAAAAACCAATAAAATAAGAACAATGGTTACTTCCAAGAATTGGAGCAACAAGGATCAATGAATTCACATAGAAGAAGGAAGCAAAAGAACTCCAACTCCAGCAACTAGTTCACGCTCATAGTCAGTTAAAAAATCG
Source organism: Dicranocentrus wangi (assembly GCA_036850665.1). NCBI lineage: Eukaryota > Metazoa > Arthropoda > Collembola > Entomobryomorpha > Entomobryidae > Dicranocentrus > Dicranocentrus wangi. The sequence goes on from JAANSN010000832.1 coordinate 41,308, forward strand.
TTGGAGTATGTAGTTACCCATGTTTATGTTACATGTATGCACGATTTGTATATATATTACAACAACACCTCCTCACACATTCCATTAAACTTGTTATTACAAATAATATGCTCCATCCATGTCATCCACACATTCAACGCATTAATTATGTAAACAGATGAAACTTACAATAACTAACGCAATGTTGTTAAATTACCTTTTGTCAACCTACCTGGGAAAGGTATATTCAAAACGGAACTTGACCTGACCTGTTGACTATACATCAAACTCTGTACAAGCCTTATTTTGACAGTCAATCAATCAATTAAAAAATCCTCATCAAACCACTCCACTCCACAAACAAAACCACCGCTGCCTCTTCTAATCTCAACTTTTAACAGCAAGCAGCACAGTTTTGACAATAATGACAGCAAGTTTAGTTGTTGCATGGATCTTGGAATTTTGGAACTAAATAAAAACTATATAAAATCCGGATCCGGATGATCAAGTTCCATCTTTTTAATTATTATGGCACAAAAAACTACCCATTTACACAGGATTTCACTATTTTAACCTGACAGGTGACAGGTGACACAGGTGACACAAGAACTGGAAATAATAAGTCAAGCAAAAATGCCTTTTGTTTTTACTGGAGAGATAGATAGATAGAGATACATAGCGAGAGAGAGAGAGATCCTGTTGATATCTCAAGCAATGCAATAGCAAGTTGTAGAGAAAGTAAAAGCAACAAAAAAATGCATGATTTACAGTGGTGACGCAACTCCCGCCAGGGAAAAGAGTGCAAGTGGAACGCGAGACAGGAAATGAGACTGAACGTAAATGAAAACGAAACTCGAAACCAAAAATCGACTTTTTTACTCTTTTCTCCCCTTTTTCTCTCTTTTGCTGTCGCTGCTGCTTGCTGTCACGCTGCTTATGCGTGCGTGATGTGATGAGCGTCTATAGGGATTTTTTGCGTTTTTCCTCCTGTCTCTCTCTCTAAAGCAACAAAAAAATGCATGATTTACAGTGGTGACGCAACTCCCGCCAGGGAAAAGAGTGCAAGTGGAACGCGAGACAGGTAATGAGACTGAACGTAATGAAAACGAAACTCGAAACCAAAAATCGACTTTTTTACTCTTTTCTTTTCTCCCCTTTTTCTCTCTTTTGCTGTCGCTGCTGCTGTCACGCTGCTTATGCGTGCGTGATGAGCGTGTATAGGGATTTTTTTTGCGTTTTTCCTCCTGTCTCTCTCTCTCTGCTGGAGAGAAAAAAAAAGGAATTCTGGAAAAAATCGGATTGGTTTTTTCACTCATTTCCTGGAAATCGAATATTTCGGTTGGATTCGTTCGTTCGTTGACCGAATCGGATTCGCGCGACGCACGCTGCGTCNCGGTTGGATTCGTTCGTTCGTTGACCGAATCGGATTCGCGCGACGCACGCTGCGTCGACGACGACGACGTTTGGGTTGGACGTGCCTGTCGTTTTTGATGGCTTTTTTGTAAATTAGGATGAAAATTTGGATTTGGGACGGAATTTTGCATTTTTTTTTGCATTTTTTTTTATTCAATGATTTTTTAAATTGTGTAATTTACATATTTTGAGATTTTTTTTGAATAAAAAATTTTTTTTAACTGCACACTTTCCAAATCTGCTCAGTCTGGTAGGCATTACAGGGTTCTAGCTGGATTTGGGCGGAAGTGCGGCTCGACTTGGGTTTCAGGCACTTTTTGGACGAGTACTGCTCCACCAGGAATTGACCAGGTTGACCGGTGACGGGTTTGAGGGTCCAGCTCTGCTCAAAACTTGAAGGGTTGCATTCCGAGGTTTTCAGTAGTGGTTTTCCAGCGGCTGATGCTAGACAATAGGATTCCCCTCGACCAGAGTCCATCCGGATTGTGGTTTTGTTGAGAGAGTTGCTCTGTAGATAGTATTGTTGGTCTTTTGTGGCCACTTTATTCCTGTTTTAATTGATCAATTCAATAGATGAGATGATGTATTCTATGTATCTACATGATTCTTGTTCATTCGTATCTTGGGATAAAATTAAAATGTTTAATGTACTACAACCAACCATGAGCATTCGTCCAGAACGACCGTAGACTCTGGGAGGATTCCAAATCCTTCCACTCTTAAGCACTTTCCAGAGGAAAAGTGTTGTATGAAAATGGAGCTATTTGATGGTTGCACAGTTGCGGAGTTGGTTAGTTTGCAGAGCTTTTGAGCCTTTGAGTCTGTTGTAGCTAGTATTAAAACCACCAAGATTGAGAATAATGCCCCTTTGTGCATCATCGTAATGAAAGAGAGATGATTAACTGGAGGGCTATGATTAAAATCCTGAACACGGGAAAAATCTCTGAATAGCTGTTCTGATGCAATAATTGTTGTTATGATTAAATGGATTAAATGGCTAGTTAGTAGGTGAGAGGAAAAATCAAAGGGAAATTATTTATGAAGGATAATCTCTGCGTGTAGCGTACTTCGTTTCTCTCTAAGGTGCGATTGATACAACACGGAGCAGAAGATGACTAAATATATATAAATAAATATAACCCGTACCTATTCCCGTTTTAGGTACACAGTGGAAGAAGGTGACAGGACAAGGTGCAATTATCCATTCTCTTTTCATGTATTCGTATCTGTCTCTACGTCTTTTGGATTCTTGGTTCTGGTTCTAATTGTGTAACTAATATGCATCTTCAGCAATATGCCCATAATAATGCACAGCGTACAGGTACAGGTTATGAAAGTACAGATCGGTTCTGGCTCTGATTGCTTAGGGTAATGGATTGAATGTCAAAAAATATTACCGTCTTGTACTTGTTCCATGTAAATATGTTGCTCAGCATGCATGATCACCTTTTTACAGGTGAGTATGTTGTAATTAGTTACGACTTGTTTGCCTCACTAATGTGAATACGTCGTTGCTCGTCGTATGCATATGACGTCATAGAATTCATCTTAGGACAATTTGTATGGACGTTATTATGACGGTGTCGTTCTGCTAGTTTAAAAATTGTAGTAGGTTTGTTACATACAGCTTACAGCTTTACTGTTGGAGCCTGGAGCATACATATACGCAGTTCTCATTCCACGAAATTACATGGACATGTGATTTTTCAGTTTAAAAGGTGATTCCATCACACAAAATCAGCTACGTACGATGTATTATTGCTACATAGACTGCTTAGAAACTCATGCGATTATACTTATTATTAGTATTATTATAAAACTGTGATAAACCATGCACACTGGCTTGAGGAGAGAAAGTCAAAAGCTAAAAATACTAGAGTGGCTTATTCGGGATCGGTTTCTTTGTTCTTATGATTCAAATGATAATGCTTGTGTTATGTTTGTTGACGCGTGCAGCAGCAGTGCAGTGTCATTATAATCACTTT